>NBSA01000024.1:32203-250958 GCA_002916415.1 Talaromyces borbonicus | reverse complement strand
CCCCCCAAAAACGTGATCCATCGTAATTACCGTTCCTTGACCCCTTCTTTCCTTGCTTTTCCATTCTTTCCATTCTTCCTCGACTTGGGAATAGTTTCTCTTTCTCTTTCTCTTTCTCTTTCTCTCTCTTCTCTCGAATCAGCTCTCACCATTCCAATATCCATACACTCGTTTGACTTGCTTGACTCGCTGGACTCACTGACTCTTCACGGTCCTCCCAGCTTGAGCTCAGGGACACAAGCTGTTGATTGTCGACACGAGGTCACAGTACCATGATTTAAATCTGTCCCGGACAATGTAAATACCATCCAACAAAAGCTCGCAACCACATCAATATCTTCCATAATTTCAGCCCATCATGATGAGAATTTGCCCGCCCTGCCGCCTACCCGCCTTGCGGCCGCTGCTTCTTTCGCTCGTCGTCGTGTCTACTTTCGCTTCCAAAATCTTGCATATCTTTCTGCATCGTCGTGGCGCTTCTTCCTTTTCGTTCTTCTTGTATATGCCCTCTTTCTTTTTCACGGATTTCCTGGTATCAATAATTGCATGGTTGGCGTTATCAAAGCTCCCCGGCATCTGGGGCATTCTTGGCACAGTTGTCGTTGCCGCTCTATCGTACGTCCGCAACTCTCCATTTCTTCCCGTTGACACACTTTTCTCTCGACAGACCTCCAATTGAATCATGTACTGACAGAAACTCTCGTCCAGGATCACCGACCTCGCCGTGGTCTCGTCCCAGTTCGGCTTCTTCTACGTAACCGGTGCCGAGGTGCGATGGAATTCCGCCTCCAGTTTGGCCGGTGATACAGCCGGACTCAAGCTGATGCTGAGCGGATTGATTCCTGTGCTGGTCTGGGGCGCGATTCTCCTCTTCATCTGCTGCTTACTGGCACCTATAATCACATTTGTCTTCGATTGGTGGTTGTCGGCCGTCGCCCAAGCCTTGCCGTCGTGGTCTTTCCGATCCCACAAATATCTCCCTCTCACCACAGAGCCCAAGCAACCCGAAGGACGACCTTTTCTGACTCTATGTTTGACCGCCGCCGTGTCGTTTCTACTACTGATTCTCGTCTTTGTTCGACCGCACATCCCTTACGACCATATCTCCGGAACCATCCCGTTCACGGTGTTCGCGGCTTTACAGTCCAGTAATCGTACCTGTCTTGCTTCGCAACAAGAACCATTCCCTCTGCCAGAGCTGATTGCCGAGACATTTTGGGAGCCGGAGAACGGTCGTTACAAGGGTTGGCGACCTGGGTCCATAACCACGGAAAGCGATGCCGCCGCAGACGAACCGCCCTCGTGGGCGCCCGAGACCTGGCCTGTTGGATTTGGACGTTGGGAAATCAAATATGGTGACGATACGCAAGATTTGGATTTGAAAACCAGTGATTCCGCCTGTCCCGGAGGCAACTCGCAACACAACACGTACGACCCAACGCTGGATCCTCTGAAAATCTCCAATCTTGACCTCGACGTGTTTGCTCCGATTCAACAAGCCTTGAAAGATCACAAGGTCCCCATCAAACATGTCTTCTTGATCGAGATGGAGAGTGCTCGCAAGGACATTTTCCCGTTCAAGGCCGGCTCACATCTCTACAACCAAATCATCGAAGCCCACGCATCGGCCAGCGAGGAAGATTTACACAAACTCAATTCACGACTAGCAGCAATGACGCCCGTCGCCGAGCAGATCACGGGAGAATCGGGCAATTTCAAACTACAATCGACTGAATTGAAGGACAACCTGACCGCTGAAGCCTGGAGGGATCCTTCGGCGCCTGGAATGGGTGGTCTCAATATCCTGGGCACAGTTACTGGAAGCAGTCTGTCGTTCAAGAGTGTCGTCAACAGCCATTGTGGCGTTGGGCCGATCCCCGTGGATTTCATGTCCGAGCCAGATGCTGAAGTCTATCAGCCGTGCTTGATGCACATTCTGAAATTGTTCAACGAATTGAAGAAGGGTGCGCATAATTCAACGGACATGCGGACACAAAAATGGAAGTCGGTTTTCCTGCAGTCCATCACGGGGGAGTTTGACAACCAAGCCAAGTTGAATGAACACATTGGATTCGACCAGTCGATTTTTAAAGAAGATATCAACAAGCCAACTTCCAAACACTGGCATAAAGGCATGGAAGAGATTAATTATTTTGGGTATGACTTTACTATCATCCATTTTGATTCAGCTGTACTAATTCTATTGCAGATACGAGGAACCGGAGATTTATCCATATCTCAAGGACACCATTGAAGAGGCTCTCGAGAAAAACGAAAGATTGTTTCTGTCGCATTTCACCAGCACTACACATCATCCCTGGGGTGTCCCGTCTGACTTTGAGACCGAAGACTACTGGCCACACGCCAGCTTCAACTCGGAACACGAGCCCCTTAATAGTTATCTTAATGCTGTTCGCTATGTTGACAAGTGGCTCGGCAATGTGTTGGAGCTTTTGGAAGAAACCGGGATCGCCAACGAAACTTTGGTGGTTATGGTTGGTGATCAGTAAGTGATCCACTCATTCGTCTATCTTCGTTACAGCGACTAACAAATAACAGCGGGCAAGCGTTTGCCGAGGACTCTCACATCACGGGCACTTTTGAGAACGGACATATTAGCAACTTCCGAATTCCTATGATCTTCCGCCACCCACTTCTACCGCGTCTCAACATTCAAGCCAACACTTCGTCGATTTCAATTCTGCCGACTATTCTAGATCTCCTAATCAACACAGACTCGTTGAGCAAGGAAGACAAAAATGCCGCCTCGGACTTGATTCAGGAGTACGAGGGCCAGTCCTTATTGCGGCCGTTCAAGGAAACCCACAACGGTCGACAAGCCTGGAACATGGGCATCATCAACACCGGAGGTTCCATGCTGAGCGTGGGCTCTGCAGCCGTCCCGTATCGGCTTATACTTCCCTTATCGGGCGAATCCAATTACATCTTCTCCAATCTGATCCAGGATCCCTTCGAGACCGAGGTACTGGAAGATTGGGACTTTCATTCTTTACTTCATACTGTCAAGCGTCAATACGGCCATGATGCAGCGCACTGGCTCCGAGAGGCAAAGGCAGTGGGGAAGTGGTGGGTTTCGGAGAGAAAACGACTCTGGAATCATCACGAAATATGATATCAAGTCACATTTTGAGAGTTTATGAATTTGATCCTTGTACATTATTTATAAAAATATATAATGAATATGTGACGCTGGCGTATCTGTCGTAGACTGCATTATTTAATGTATTTAGGAAGATTTAGACGGGGTAATTGATGCCTCAGGCCACACAGTATCGAATGACGATTGGCCCGGTTTCCTTCTTTGTTTTATGTCTCCGACGCCGACTCACTGCTCCACGAGAACAATTGCATCGTCTTTCTTTGACGCGACGAGAACAATACGAGGGTTTCCTCGTCTGCTGCTGAGGATCAGAAAAAGAACTGGGAGGATATTTATATTTGAAATCTTCCTTTCGATAAATTCTATCCTCTTACCCCGCTACTTTTTTACCTTTTCAAATTTCCAATCATCTAGGCAGCCTCGTCGGTTTCACTTCATGCTTTGAGACACAACGCATATAGGATATAAGCGTGTATTGAGGCAGAAGAAGAAGAAGAAGAAGAAGAAGAAGAAAATGGAAGAAGGAAAATACACTAATTCTCCCGATTGGGCAGACATTCAACCCATTCCTCTTGACGATGGATCAACAACATCCTCGCAAGATGGTGCAGGACAAGACGGCGCCAGTCCATTGGCGACGATTGCTTATAAGCCGGAATATCTAGAGGCGACCTCGTATCTGCGGGCGGTTATGGCGAAGAATGAATTGTCGGATCGAGTTCTGCTGTTAACTGAAGATGTGATATTGATGAATCCCGCGCATTATACTGTGTGGTAAGTTCTTCTCCTTTTTTTCTTCTTTTCTCCTTTCTGTGTTGATTGCCTGGTTGATTTCGACTGATTGGATAAGGTTGTATCGAGCCAAGATATTGTTTGCGCTCAATAAAGATTTGACGCAGGAACTGGCTTGGTTGAATAATGTTTCTCTCAAGTATTTGAAAAATTACCAGATATGGTATGTACCATTCTTATATCTGAGCCAATCTCCTCGCGAAGCTGCGAAGAAAAAGAAGAAGAGAAGAAGGCTAACGAATAAGGCATCATCGACAACAACTCCTCTCTTCAAGAGAACACTTCCCTTCTCTCCCACCAACCGAGCTGGATTTCTTAATGCAAATGTTCAAAGCAGACTCTAAAAATTACCACGTCTGGTCGTACCGACAATGGCTTGTGCGGCAATTCAATCTATGGGACGAGCCGCGAGAAATCGCCGATGTGGAAGTCCTACTGAACGAAGACGTGCGCAATAATTCGGCGTGGAATCATCGCTATCTTCTACGATTTGCGCCGAGAGAAGGAGCCGAGGCTGCTATGGCTGGAGCTATGGGTTCTTCTTCTTCTTCGGCTTCGTCTTCGGCGGGATTGACGCCAGGTGTAAAAGGTAGACTGGACGTTGTTGACGAAGAGCTTGTTGATGCGGAATTGGAATATGCGCAGAACAAAATTCTGTTGGCGCCAGAGAATAAGAGTCCGTGGCTGTATGCGCGAGGAGTGTTGCGGGCGGCCGGTCGTCCGTTATCGGAATGGAAAGGGTTTGCGAGCCGATTTATCATCGAGGAGGTCAAGCAGAATCAGGCCGGCGAAGAAAAAGAAGAAACTGCTGTTGTCCACGTCAAGAGCAGTCTGGCGCTAGAGTGGCTGGCTGATGTTCTCGGCGAAGAAGCCGCAGAAGATGACGAGAACGATGACGAGAAAACCGCGAAAAGAAACGAGGCAGTAAAACTACTAACTCTTTTGAAAGAAAAGTACGACCCTATTCGAAGAAATTATTGGGATTATCGAATCGGTCAATTTTCCATGTCTGCTACACCTGCTGCTTGACGGATCTACCTTATACCTAGGTGTTTTCAAGAATTCTTATTACCAGTTCTATTTCTTTATGATTATTATGTTCTTCAAATATGCATAACCGAAGGAAATATGTCAAAAAAACCCAAGATCATACCCATCCATTAGCCAGTTTCTCTCGCCATTCACTTGCCATTCCTGTTGTAACGTTACTTCCACCACAAACAACTATCACCACGCGACTCCGTGGCGTCAGATTGGGAATCAATTTCTTCAAGTACGAAGAGCTCAATTTCTCAGATAGCAATTCGTCGCCACCAAGACTAGAGACAGAACTCGAAGACGACGATACAGACGATGCAATCCCGCTGTCTGAAGCGCACGATTGCAAAGTATCCGCTTCATTGCGAGCTCTTTTCCGCCCGTTCTCCTCGTCCAGTCCATCATGAGAGCGAAGTCTCTTTTGACCCTTTGAGCGCTCGGCAGCAGCAGTAACTGCGTCGCCAATAGCTGCCTCAATGCAAATACCGCAGGCCAGTTCAACCAAGATACGCTCGTCGTCTGCCAACCGCAAACATCCCCTTGCGGCATCTGCATCGGATAAGACGGCACTATGGATTTTGATACCGGCCGGCGGAGCCGAGACGCAGTATTCGAATGTTCTTTGCGAGACCCGCACGCACGCCAACGAGACGGCCATGGAGGTTATCTTGGGTAAAGTGACCAGTGCCTTTGACGAAATGGCCAGATTCATCGATTGAGTTCCATCGGTCTCGACGGCGAGGATGTGGACGTCTTTATTATCTTTGTTTCGAGATTTTGGATCTTGTGGTCGATGACGTTGGATTCCTTGAATCAGTCCATTAATCAATCCGCCGCCGCCAACGCTGCAAATCATTGCGTCGAGTGGAAGTCTATTCTTCTCGTCCTGGCCATATCTTTCTTCCTCCTCCTCGTCGTCGTCGTCATCCTCGTCTGGAGGCAACTGGCGAGACAATTCGTCGACAATCGTGCTATTCCCCTCCCAAATCGCCTCGTGGTCAAACGGGTGTAAAGCGATCTTTTTAACCACGCTTGAATTTCCAAGTTGGCCATTCCTTTCGTCACCACCATCCTTCATCAGAACTTCTCTCATATATTCTCCCGCGGCCGCAATGGTTTCTCCGTATTGAATCACCTGCGTTGCCCCCGCGGCACAGAGTTTCTCAATCATAAGTCGAGATGCAGATAAAGGTAAAACGACAGTGCAAGGGTACGACAGCGATCGCGCGGCGCAGACGGCTGCTAGACCAGCGTTTCCGCCGGAATTGATGAAGAAATGAAGATGTTTATTATGGTTGACGGGGTCGTTGATGTGATGCAATATCAAAGATCCCATAGCCCTGTTTTCACCTCGTCAGTCAATATGCCCGGTCTAGTAAGGGTATAACGTGAGAAGAAGAGACGAGGACGAACCGAGATTTGAATGAACCGCCAGGTTGCAGATTCTCCAATTTCAAAAATATCCGACTACATTCGTGTCGTCAGTATACGTCTTGACCACACAGGGTGACTATTCCCGGAGAAGTCAGAAGGATCCATACCATCCTGCGCGTTTCGATAGAACTGAAGATTCCACCAGCGGTGTCTCAATCCAGGGTTTCCGAAACTTGTAGACAGACTTGAATGGCTTTTGGCCTGTCTTTGTTGTTGATCTCTGATTCTTCGGAGTGGAAGTTATGGATTGAGATCCAGATTCAGGATTCGCATCGTGGAAAGTGATGGGTACAGTCATCTCGACGATGTTGCAAGGACTATTTTTCTGAAAATTATGCTTGATATATCCTCGCTCAATTGATAGTACAAGAGAAGATGTATCCTAGGGCAAGAGGAGATGTAGTCAAAAACTTCAAAAATGAGTAGATAAACCCCTGGTTACCATCTAGGAGCACGCTCTATGATATATCTACGTAATGATAAACAACCCACCACAGACACGTAAGTATACCCGTGGACCTAGGTAGATAATCTATCTACCAAGTCTAGAATTCTTTATCTCATCCAATCACTACAGCCATATCATCCATGGACTTCCAAGGTTCCTCCAAATATCCACGGGAAACCCCTGCACGGCCTATAAAATTCTTGCTATCTTACTATCAGGAAGGGAGAAATGGAGAAAGGGAACTCCGGGAGGCGGGCACACCTTGCCATCAAGTTCCAGTAACAATGAGGGTGGCCGTTTAGGAATCTCCCGGATACCAACGGCTCTAATCGACCTCGTGAATAGGTCAACAATAAGTTCCGTGCGCTTTTACATTTCTTCTTTTGTTAGGTACTTTTACTGTTTACGTACCGAAGTATCTAAGAAGTGACTCCAGTTAGGGCTTTTTTTGCTGCTTTGAGACATCGGAAAACTTCGTTCTCCGCGGAAAGGCTGTTTCCCGTCAGCCAAAAAAAAAAAAAAAAAGATCTCCAACGATAAGCAAACTTGATAATAATAGCACAGATACCAGGCTGGAACAAGTAGGAACATGGGTACTTGAATAGATACGGGATTAATACTACGAATTAAACGTGAAAACTTTTCAAGCGTATCTTTTGGTCTCTTCGAGTCAGCAAATTGAAGTCTTTTTCCCGCAGGAAAAGTCGGATTTGGAGGTACCTAGTCAGAGATGAGATCAGGATCAACTCTCAAGTGGATTCTATGGGGTAATGGGTTCGTTTCTATGGGAGTTCTGACTCAACAAATACCTACAGAGATTTATATGGACCATCCGGGGGTAGCCGTGCCTTGTCATTGAAATCAAGTCTCGACGTTCGGAATAATACCTAGGAAGTGTACTGACTTAAGGTGAATAATACATGTATTAGACAGAGCTCGAAGGCTTTAAATATTATACAGTTCTCCTTGCTCGTCTTTGGACATACGTCTCAGCAGCAGCACAGACTAACCGACCTAATCTTCCACCATCAAGGGCGGAAAAAGAAGATCCCGCTTTGAAAAGCTCTTGACTTGACCGTAGTGATCGTCCGCGCCGTACTTTGCAGCTGAAAATCCACGAGAGACAGGATCTGGTGCCACGCCTATACGGTCTAGAATCTCCGAGGCCTTCTGCGGCACAATGGGTTGCAGCAGAATGCCGGAAGTGCGGAGAAACTCGCTCACATTGTAGAATACGCGGTGACAACGACCAAGATCGTCTTTGTGCTCCCACGGGGCGGACCGATGGAAGTAGCTTTGTGCCTAGATGAAGTTTCAGCCGAAGAGTAAGCAGGCAATTGCATTCGGAATGCGCCGTGAGGCTGATTCTTACCTTCATGGTGGCATCGACAATCTCGCGGAGTGCAGCCCTCGGATGATATTCTCCCATATTATGGTCGACAATGCTCGGAAATACTTGAAGGTACTGTTCAAACTCAATATCGTGCTCCGTCGGCTCGGTCGTGAAGCCAGATCTCGCTGCTTTGACACTTTCTTGTATTCGCATCTTGGTCAGTCCCTGCAAACGCTGATATATATTGCCGATGCCGGATTGTAAGTATTTCTTATAGTCGTGGACAATATGCGAATTGTCGTAGTTGGAGTCGTCGTCCAATGGCCCACGTAGAGTTAAGAAAAATCGCATGATATCGACCGAGAACCGGTCGATAGCAAAAAAGGGATTTACAACGTTGCCGGTGGATTTGGACATCTTGGCCTTGTTCATCGTCCAGTGACCGTGTACAAGCACGTTTCGCGGAAGTGGTAGATCAAGAGCCATCAGGAATGCAGGCCAGTATATGCAATGGAACCTGATTTCGTCGTCAGTTCTGTATCTGTTGTTTCATCCTGGACATGACTTCCTTACCGGACAATATCTTTGCCGACGATGTGCAAGTCTGCCGGCCAGCCTAACTCCGACTCCTTTCCTGGAGTAAATGGATATCCGGCTTTGGTAAGGTAGTTGATGAGCGCGTCTAACCACACGTAAATCGTTTGAGAATCGTCTCCAGGAACTCTTACGCCCCACGTCAGACGCTCTACGGGACGAGATACCGAAAGATCCTGCAATCCGGCTTCGACTGCTTGCTTGACGTTCGCCATATGACTTCTTGAAAGTATAAAATGCGGATTCTGCTCGTAGAATTCAAGAAGTCGATCTCGAAACGCAGACAGACGAAAGTGATAATTCGTCTCGGATTGCCACTCCACTTCTTTCCCGGTTTCCGTAGAGACCTTTCTCTTCAAGTCAGCTCAAACTCACGTATTGCCCCAAATCAGGACCTAGCGACAAACCATGCGTTTTCTGCCCGTTGCTGGATCAACGGACGGCTCTACTTGCGACTGGGGGTAGAAAGCTTCGTCGCTAACAGAGTACCACCCTTCATGCTTCTTCGTGTATAGGTAGCCGCGATGCTGTAACGAGTCCCAAAAGTATCGAACTGCGTCTTTATGTGTTTCGTCGGTGGTGCGTATAAAATGGTCGTTGCTGATATTAGCCGCTTTTGCTAGCTCCTTGAATGTCTCGCAGTTCATATCGCAGAATGCTTGAGTATCCATGCCAGCCTTTTGAGCGGCTTGCTGTATTTTGATACCATGTTCGTCCGTCCCCGTCAAGAAGGTAGCGTCCGTATGTCCCTTTAATTTCTGCCATCGTGTGATAACGTCGCCGAGGACCATGGAATATAGATGACCGACATGAGGGGCTGTTCAAACCAGATTAGCTCGTTTCAATGTCATAGCGGAGACTGAAAAAAGGCTTTCTGACCAGCATTTACGTAGAATATTGGCGTCGTCACGTAGAAAGGTTTATGATTCCTAGATTGAGTCGCATATCCTGTCGCATTTCGTCGTCGTTGGCGCGGAGCTGATAACCGGCTTCTTTCGCGACACAAACTCGTGGGAGCAAAGAGACATGCTGCATTTCCAAGACTTAAAGTCCCCGAAGACCGGAAGCACCGTGAAACTGTCGCCATTGACCGGGTTGAATGGCCGTTGCCGCAAGTCCCAATTTGCTGAAACGGAAGAGTTGCGGCGAAAGCTGTTAACCTCCGAGATGGCCCAAGCTCGAAGTGGGCCGCCGCATCTTTTTAAAGTCGTCGCGCATACCTACTTTCTTAAGTTGCCAATTTTCACTCCCACTCAAACCCTCAGTCTTACTCCACCGCTCTCAATACTGAAAGCTGCTTACTCACTGATCAAGAGGAAAATGGCCACGCCAAAGGATGACTTGTACACCAAGGTTTCTACAGAGGGTGAGTACCCCGACATTGCCTGGTGCGCGTGCTTTGGTTAAGACAAACCCAGGAGCAACCGATTTCGTGCAGCTCTACCATTCAGCACTTTCATCGAACAAACGATCAATAGCGTCCTTCTACAGTTCTGCGCCTACCAACATCCTCTTCAACGGAAATGTGATCGCGGACGGTCCCGCAGTCGAAGACATCTTCACAAATCAACTTCCTACGGCTCGGCATGAAATCCAGTCTGTTGATTGTCAAATTATAAATAAGGCCTATCCTACAACAAACCCCGGAAAAACGCCCCGAGAGACCGCCAAGAATATCTCTATGCTAGTGACTGTGAGTGGCTCGGTGCAGTACGGGGGCAAGGATTCTCCTCAACACGGCTTTAGCGAGACGTTTGTTCTCATTCCCAATACGGAGGCCAAGGATCGAAATCGAAAGGACTGGCTAATTCAGAGTCAAAATTTCCGACTGGTTGTATGAGCGTGAAGCCCTTTTTTTGATCAGCGGTGTGTTGCGTGCAGTTGAACATGGCCGAGATCGTTGTCGGCCCATTGCATCAAGAAGAGGAGGAAGCGAGATCGTATTTTGTTTCTGCTCCGTCACAGGAGCAGATAATTGTTCGCATTGATACACAGAGTCCGCCCGAAACTTCAAGTTTCGGGTGCTCAACTCCTCGTCGGCCGCAAATTCGACTTGACTCGCTCTATAAGCTCCTCTCGAGATGCATTATCTGAGGGCATCAGCTTCCGCTAGCACAAAGATTAGTCTCGAATGCTGGCTATCCCATATAACTTGGTGTCGATAGGCTTACTGCTCGAAGCCACCTTTTCAGCTCCTCTGTCGTCCATTCTCCAGGATCTACTTCATGTCAGTTACTTTCCATTCAAGCAATTTCAGCATGCCATGACTTGCCTCCTTTGGGATCTGGCTCTGCGGGGAACATATCACCACCCCATATCGACCAGGCAGAGACGGCAGTGACCACCCCGGCGAATCCTACATAGTTTTAGTTAATATATGTCTCGTGGACCGAGGTCAAACAACATACCAAGGAGAAGAGTCTGTAATGTGATTAGTTGGTTACGTTCTTGACAAGCGCAGTAGTACGTACCCTGGAGCTTAAAGCTTTATCAAGCTGTGTAGGCATGTTTTATTGCTTCAGGCCTGAGGTCTGAGTATGATTCTTATAATGTTGTGATAATAGAAGAGGAGATGAGTAAATGTAGTCGAGCAATATAAAAGAATAAAAGAAAATCCCAGGAGGCAAAACAGGCAGCTCCGTTTATCTTATCAGTCTCTCTTTCCCCACGAGAAATGAAAGCCTCAGGCATCAAGAATAACCTGCACCGCCACAGACAAACTGCGCCACCAGCCATAATCAGGGCTCGGCGCAGTCTAGCCCTAATTTCCCGATCTGATTCCCACATTCGACTCCATCGCAGCTTCAACTTTGAAGCTAGCGTTGACGTTGCTGCTTTTCGACATTCGGAGATTCTCTAACCGCTCAATTCGACCTTCTGTCTTCCTCGAATAGTCGACTACCCCATCCGCCCAAGATGCCTTCCGAAGTCTCTGATATCAAGCAGTTCATTGAGATCTGCCGCCGGAAAGACGCTTCTTGTACGTTCTTCCTTCATACAACCTCGCAATCTACTGAATCGAGATCCTTTTCGATTCGCAATTCACTTTACAAACACTTTCGCGGGCCGTCGAGTCTGGTATATAAACTAACATGCAATCGTTCACAGCCGCCCGGATCAAGCGTAACCGCAAGACCAGCCAGACCAAGTTCAAGGTCCGCTGCAACCGATTCCTCTACACCCTTGTGCTCAAGGATTCCGACAAGGCCGATAAGCTGAAGCAGAGCCTTCCTCCTGGTACGTCCGAATTACGCAAATTCGTATCATGCAGGGTTCCCATCAACTAATGATACATACACAGCTCTGAAAATCGTCGATGTCTCCAAGGGCTCAAAGAAGAAATCCACCTAAAGCCATGATCACATACGATACCGCGGCGGCGACGACGAGGCAGACTGAGATGTGAAAAAAGGTGGAACGTTGACGATGTTCTCGATACGAACATAACAGGGCTGTCTTCAAACTCAGCAACAGATCTCTGCAGATCTATACATGACTCCATCCCATGAAACCCCGTTCAGAACCCTTTGGATCCTCAAGCCTGGTTTTTCCTCGCCGGGAATCAAACTACTTGACTATCACCATCAAGTTTACAACTACCAAGACCAAAAAAATCTTAAAATTTCAAGAAACACACTCAATATTTCGTAAACTCGTGTCGTATAACTCTGGCATAATCACTGACCCTTGTAGTACATCTCCCTATAATCCTTCAGACCGTATGTTCTTGTATACTCTTCAACTGCATTCACATCCAATCCATACCGTCTCAACTCAAATTCGCCGAAATAATTAGGTTCCGCCGATATCCGTTCAAAATGTAGAGACTCAAAAAGTGCTAGACTTCGAGCATTATCCTTCCCAATCTTGACACTCAAGTACTTCATTCTCGCCCCGGTGGAACTTCCTGTATCTGCTGCCGTTGCGCGTATCTCTGAAGTTCTGGATTGTAGGAACTCATTCACAATCTCATTCTCGTGGCGCGCAACATACCACAAAAAGGCTAACAAAGCTGCTCTGCCGTATCCTCGCCCTTGATTTTGCTTCTCGGCAATCATCAATTCGATCTCTGCTACAATCCTCTTCTCTCCCTCGTTTCTGTTGTCGTCGTCGTCATCAAATCGTAAGAATATATTAGTATCTCCAATCATCTTGTCCGGCGCATCATCTTCATCTGACAAAGATATCGCGTTGCCTTGGACAATTTGTTCAGTCGGTACAGGCCGACAGACAATAAACGTCAATTTATCAGCATCTTGTCTCCAGCTTTGTTGCATGGCATATTCCTCGTCTAGAGTCAGGGGTTCCGATGCTGTCGCCTCTTGTATTGCCTAATGTATAATCTTAGCCCTTTTCATTTTCTATTCATTGACCTCGAAAATAGATTGAAAAGTTCTTTGTTCGAGGCGATGTCAACGTACCTCATCTTTCATCCATTCGTGATATTTAAGAACATGTCTTCTAGAGTACGGCACCAATAGTACTGCTGATGTCGATATTGCTGTGTTTCAAATGAGCGCAGACCCGCTGTCGGAGATACTGCCGGCGTTTTTCAAAACCATGTGCTTACCTGTTGTAGCATTCAGAAGCATTTTCAGACAGATGCGGAATATGTTTTTTGTCTACAATCAAAATCAAAGTCATGATTTCGTTTTTCGAGAGTGGTAAAAACATTGAATCCGGAGAGTGGAGTCGGGTTTACAACTCTCTCATTGGTCGAGTGATATCAAAATGTAGGAGTAGTTACTGACCAGTACACGATTAAAGATTATCATCTTTGATTGAGAGAATAAATAGCTGGTGGTATCTACGCCTCATCACATCTCCTCCTCTTTTCCAGAAAATACTTGAAACTTGACCACTTCCACCTCTAACGACTCTGTATCCACAAGGACCAGCTCTCCTGTCTCGTGAAACTTGGGTATCGAGATTAAGCGAACGCGCCTAGATGGAGATTCGTCTGCTGATTTGTCCATATCTGTGTCTGGACCATTCAGTTGGAATGGTGGTGGCTCGCTCTCGACGACGGCTGTTTTGAAATATGGTTGATTGCCAATGAAGAAGATATGCGGGCAGGCCTGGATGATGAATGGATCGTGTGTTTGGAAAGGATAGCACCCTGAAATATCATGTCAGCAGTTGAAGCAAATGTGTTCTACGAAAGATACTCACACAGGGTATCTGGAGCGGTCGGTACTGCGCACCGCCAACGCAGCATTGCTTCCATAATCTGTAAACTGGTTTCGCCATCGTCTCCCTCGTTCGTAATATTGCCATCGCCGTCGGTAAAGTCGAGATACCGAAGTACATCGTCGACGTTCTGCCCGCTGCATCCCCACAAACGCCATCCATCAACGTAGCCTTCCCAAGGATTCGTAACGTTATCAAACCATCCAGGCTCAGCGCTTGTGTCTCCCGGAAGCCCGTCTGAGCAGTAAGCTTTTGCGCGTGGCAGCATCGCTCGATGAATGGCTTGCTGAGGTAAAGAGAAATTGGCAGGATCGCTTTCACCCGGCATCAATGTCACTGGTATGCTTGGAAGTAGCTCGGCGAGGAAATTGTCGAGTTGGATGATGGGAGACGCATTGTAGGCGGAAGCGTCGTATCCGTACTTCTTCGGACCCTTTTTCTTCGCCGTGGCATCCCCGTTCATAGCCGTCGCAGCGTTCAAAGTCTCAACATTGCCTAGCGAGTTTCCAGCAATGATCAGTCTTGATATTCTTGCCGGTGAGGCATCCTCGTCGCCGTAGCCTGTGTAGCCGAGTATATAGTCTGTCAAAAGCTCCAACGTCAAGGAATCGCCCGAAGAGCCGGTTATGCCGAGTCCGCTAACGAAAGCTATTTTTGAAGATTTGCCTTCAGTGCCATCACTGCGTTGGATGGCATGTTGTAACTTGTCGGTTGGCGCCTTTTCCCATCGTTGCGGCTGCGCAGGGAAATCGGGCACCTTGATGTCAATCACCTCAAAATCACCATTGGAGTTTTCAGTGCCTAGCACGGCAATGATGACTCCGGTCACAAGATGCGTGGTCCGCAACATACTGCCAGTCATTCTGAGACGGCCGGATTCATCTTCCAGCATCACCTCGATTTTGTCTGGATTGGAGGGATCGAGATAAGTTTTGCGAGGCGGAGGTGCTGCGGCGTAATTCTGGGAAGTGACGACCCATTAGCACTCTAGACGCACCACGTATCCGTCGATATTCCAAAATCAGTATCACTTACATCTTTAGCCACATCATCGAGGATATTTGGTTTCAGAGGGAGGTCCATGTAAACGGTCCCAGTGACCCAACACAGGGCTCCCTGCCGTACATCCAGTACTCTGTCGACCTTGCGTGCCTTCTCGCCGGCGATCTATTGACTGTAAATAATCTCGAGCGAGAAAGATCGACAGTGAATCGCATACAGTATATCCATCCCAAGCTTCTCGCCCGACCTTCTCTGCGGCTGGCTTCAGCTTAGCCAGACGCAGGAAATATAAATCGCCATATTGTTGTTGGTACTGGCGCGCGTCTGCCTTGGGCAATTCAAAGTTGTTGAGCGGCGTATAAGCTGAAGGAGCGCGATATTCCGGTTGAAATTTTTCGTTACTATAGAATATTAATCCGTCAATTCAGCGACAAACGTATCCTCGTGAATCAAGTAGCGATAAAAGAACGGCGGGGTTGCCATGTCATACCTCGGCGGTTGGAGGAATTTGTCCCTCGATGATTCCAATGTCATGCTGATATTTTCATTATTTGTAGATAAGTCTGGAAGTGTGGAATATGATAGATATAGAGTGTCGTGTTGGTTATTCTCGTCTGTGTAAGAAAAAAAAAAGACGATGAAGAATGCAGCAGCAGAGGTGGAGCAGAACACTTTACGCGGCAGGAACGCGTTTTTTGGCGCTCTTTCCTGTTTCGTCCATTTGACGGTCCCGGAAACTTCTTACATAAGGATTGCTTATTCATGCTTTGGCTCTATGATCTCTTTCATCTTCGTCTTTCATCTTTTTTCTTGAATAGAAATATTTGAATACGAATATTTGAATATAAATATATCTCCTTATTCCGAGAGAATGAAGTTCCCACGCGATTCTGTGGTCTCGTGGTACATGCTGTTGACTGACGAAAAATAGATACAGCACGGTATGGTACATCGCATGGATAGTAAACTGATTGCTGATCAAGACTATAGATAGTACACACAATCCGCCTCAATTCAATGCCTACAGAGCTGATGAGCTTATTTGACTAGGATGAAATTTGCGATGCGATCGATACCTCGGAGCTTTTGGCCTCGGCTGGTTATATTGCTCGTGAGGGGAACCTCCTCATCCTTCTCCACATTCTAATGTGGCTATTTACTTTTTACTTATATTATCATCAAACTTCACCTGGACTTCTCGTCTTTGGGAATCTTATATTTCAAGGTCCTCGCTGAATCCATCTCGCCGGATTTTGACAAAACTACAAGCAGTGCGGTTTCTTCATTTGCAGCCACACGAGATTAGCAACGGAAATAATACACGAAACGCCGCTTGACGTTCCAGATCGACTGCAAAATGACGTCCCTGCAAACACCACTATGTGATCTTTTGGGCATCAAACACCCCATCCTCCTGGCCGGCATGGCACGGGCTTCTGGCGCTCCGCTCGCTGCCGCAGTATCTAATGCTGGAGGTCTGGGAAGCATAGGCGGCCTGGGCTACACACCCCAACAACTCGATGAAATGCTGACAGAGCTTAAATCTCTTCTTCGCGACCCAAGTTTACCGTTCGGTGTCGACTTGGCTCTGCCGCAAGTCGGTGGAGGAGCACGTGCGACGAATCACGACTATACCCACGGCCACCTCGATGAGCTGATAGAGTTGATCATCAAGCATGGAGCGAAGCTTTTCATCTCTGCCGTCGGCGTGCCTCCCGCGCACACCATCAAGCGTCTACACGAAGCGGGCATCCTGGTAATGAATATGGTTGGTGCGCCGAGACATGCAGAAAAGGCCCTGCAGCGTGGTGTCGATATTGTCTGCGCCCAAGGAGGCGAAGGTGGTGGCCACACGGGTGATGTACCGTTTTCAGTCCTCGTCCCTGCTGTCGTCGACGCTGTGCAAAAGTATAAGAGCCCCCTCACGGGGAAAACACCCCTTGTCGTTGCTGCTGGTGGTGTGAACGACGGCCGAAGTCTGGCCGCTTCTCTCATGCTTGGCGCATCTGGTGTCTGGGTAGGCACTCGGTTTGTGGCCTCTGTGGAAAGCAGTGCCAGTCAACTTCACAAGGAAGCCGTTGTTTCTGCTGGATTCGGTGATACAATCCGTACGCTGGTAGTCTCTGGACGACCATTACGTGTTCTACCGAACACCTACATCAAAGAATGGGAGAGTAGGCCGCAAGATATCCAAAAATTGACAGAGAAAGGTATCGTGCCTATGATGCACGATATCGAACAAGAGAAGGAAGAAGTTGAATTACCGTATCTGATGGGAAGCGTCTCCGCAATTGTTAAAGAAATCAAACCTGCCGGAGAGATTGTGGAGGAGATGGTCAGGCAGGCTGCTGAAGTGCTTACGCGCGGTCAAAAATTGGTCAAGAGCAATGATAGCAAGTTATAATTTCTCGTACTTAGTTAAATCGCTTCAATCTCAGTATTCTCTATAACCTCATTGCTTACCTAGGTATTTAGGTAGTAAACCAGTCAGGCGCGTTATGTACGCAATGCACATACTGCTAGATAGCTTCATCTAATAATATTTCATAAACATTTGATTCGCATGATGGTTGTAGAATACACGAAAAACACTAAAGGCGTAGCGAGAGAGTCTTGAACGATTGCAAGCTTCGGCTCTGTTCTAGTATACGTACAAATGGGACTTTGTCCCCGAAGTCGAGCCACGTCAAGATGCCGGCGTACAACATGTACAGATCCCAAAAAGTATCGTTGGACAGACCCCTCGAGAATCATGGGTTAAAGATATGAGCATCAGAGAAAAATAGACCAATCATCCATGGAATTTACAGCGATCTTCTAATAACTGATTCCGTTACCGTTCGTCCGGGCTTCTGCCAGCGCCGGGGGTGGCGGAGGTCCAAAGACGGGCTTTTCCATGGAAGTCTGTTCAGGGAAACGCTGGCGTATGGCTTCGTATTCTTCCTCTTCGCTTATGACACCATCGTCGTCCTCGTCTTCATCTTCATACTCGTCGTCCTCATCCTCGTACTCGCTTTGCGTGCCTTCTTCATCGCCATCCAGATCGCCAGAAAGTGCATTATCACCAACGTGGTTTGTATCGTTATTGGTGAACCCCTGTCCGCGACCTTGTTCCTGCATGCGGCGACATAAAGCTTCAAGATGATGACACTTTTTCTGGTATTTTTCAAGCTCCTGTTGATTTCTGTTGCGCTCCTCTGCCATTTCCAAGATGTTTCGATTGGTCTGATCGTGTTTGCGTGTCAATGTCAGGTTTTCCTTCTCGAGACGCTTGGTCTTTTTCGACATTTCCTCCATCTCCTTTCGAAACGTTAAAAATAGCTCGTTGCTATTGTTTAGCGTATCCTCAACCTAAAAATCAAAGGGTCAGCTGTCTGTGTTTCCAGTAGTGAATCTCTGAAAGTTTACCTGTTTGAACTTCTCGACATAGATATTGAGCTGGCTGCGAAGCTCGACTTCGGTATGAGAGAAGGTTGAAACCTGCGCTGTGAGTTGACGGCATCTCGAGGCTTCGGCTTCCGCAGCACGTTTTTGCTCTTCGTACTTTGCAATAAGACTTTGAATTTCGGCATCCTTGCTGCGCAAAAGGGCTTTGAAGTGGAATTCCCGCAACTCGAATTTTTCGCCAACTGTCTTTATCTTAGCACGGACACTGAGAGCACTAGTCAGCAGTATTCAAGACAGATAAAACGGATTCCACTGCTCACGCATCATCCAGATCGATATCCATTCTCTCATATTTCCGAGTTTCCTTTGGTGCCATCACATCTTGGATGTCGACAAGAAGAGAGTTCAAACGTTCGTTGACGATCATACGAGCCCGCTTTTCTGTCTCTTCGAGTTTCTTGTTCTCATCCTACAAAATTGATCATCCCGTATCAGTCTAGAGTTCCTTTACCCCGGAGGGAAAAAAAACAATGGCATTGTGATCTTTACCTTCACTTTTTTGTTTTCCTTTGTGAGTTCTCGGCAGAGCTTTTCCAACTTGTCCTTCATTGTAGCAGTCTTGCTTAGCTCGGATTTTCCTTTATCTGCGTCTTTTTGCAATTGATCCGCGCGTTTCTTGCTTTTCGTGTAGTCCCTGTCAAGTTTCTTCATCTCCGCCAGCAACTCGGTATACTTTTTATGGACCGTTTCGAGACGAGTCATTGGCGATTCGATGTTGCTTAGCAATTGATTCAGATCTCTAGTAGCTTTTTTCACCTCGCGTTCTGCAAGAAGTCAGAAGAGTGGAATAAGACTTGGCGAAAAAAAAAGTTTTCGTCACATCACGATGGAGGACAAAATGAGGCAAAATACACATAACGAGGGAACTAGTAAGATGCACACCTATTTCAGCTTCCTGGTCCTTCTCTCCAGCCGCATCTTGCTCTAATTGCGAAATTTTCGCTGCGAGCAATTTAGAGGTCTCATTCGGATCGGCCACTTTCTTCCCCTTGGCCTTCTTTGACATAGTATTGGTCGCCATTGCGGAGATCGGGGTGCCGAACGCTGCGATGTCCCTTTCAACAGACAGGAGAATTGTATTGGCGTGTTCGAGTGGGCTGTTTACTGGAGAAACGATACAATCGACAAGTCCCTTCTCGGTTTCGCAAATGCCATGCCTTGACCGCGATGCTTCGCTTGCAGTACCAGGCAGGGACTTATCGAGCCGTCTGATAATTGAATGGCCGTCAGGTTACCGGTGCTTGCCGTTTGAATCGCTATTCTGTTATATTGCACGATCGTATCTCCTGGTCCTTCCGAACAGTGATGGACACGAGACTAGGAAAAGGCGGACTGACGCTCGAACGGGGTTAGGAGATCGCCGCAAAAAGCTCTTGACCGACAAGTATGCTCGAATTTGTGCTGTGAGGGGCAAAGTGTCGAGAGCTGAGAGAAAGGTCCCCGGGGTTCATATATCTCTCTCTCTCTTGAAGCGTTCGTTCGTTCGTTGTTCAGTGTGGTCTGAAGACTGAGCATTGCAAGAGGGGACTGAGAGAGACCGCCTTGACCACTCCGAGTCTAGCGCAAAATTTCTCGCAGCTTCCTTGGCGTCTCCGGAACAACAACAGCAAGAACGAACCATGCATGATTATTAATAATTTTTTTTTGGTTATTTCTCTTCTTCTCACCATTCTAACTCTTTTTTTGCATATAGCATCATTTCGTTGTTTATTCTCTACTCTATTCATACCTGATTTGCATTTCAACCCTATCCAAACGTTGCATGGACTTCGTGTGCACAAGCTGCGCCGACACTCGCTTTAATTAGCTCCGTCGGGAGCAATCGCAATCGCCATGCTTCGCCTTGCCAGCAGGTTGCGCCAAAATGGTGCTCCGGCTTCTGGGAGGGCTTTGGTCAGGAATTTAGGGCTTTCAGGGCGCTTAGGAAGACAAAGAACGATATCGACCGTGACAGATCTCGACAAATATCCTGCTGTTGGCGAAAAGCTCCATGGATTCGCTGTCAAGGAAAAGAAACATGTGCCGGAACTTCACCTTTCGGCCATTTATCTCAAACACGAAAAGACAGACGCGGACTACCTCCATATTGCAAGAGACGATAAGAACAATGTCTTTGGCATTGGCTTCAAAACGAACCCTCCTGATGCTACAGGCGTGCCTCATATTCTAGAGCATACGACACTGTGCGGGAGTGAGAAGTGAGTACTTGCAGGTTTGAGCGAAGGGAACCGCAGACATGAAACTAATGGTAACAAGATATCCAGTTCGCGATCCGTTCTTTAAGATGCTTCCACGGTCACTTTCGAACTTCATGAATGCCTTCACCTCTTCCGATCACACTACCTATCCGTTCGCAACCACAAACAAGCAGGATTTTCAGAATCTGCTGTCCGTATATCTCGATGCCACACTTCATCCTCTTTTGAAAAAAGATGATTTCAGACAAGAAGGTTGGAGACTCGGACCGGAGAATTTGCCCTCTGCCGATCAGGCCAAGGAACCGTCCAAAGAACTAGACGACATTGTCTTCAAAGGGGTCGTCTATAACGAAATGAAAGGGCAAATGTCGGATGCAAACTACCTCTATTACATTCGGTTCAAAGAAAGCATCTTCCCAGCCATCCACAACTCCGGTGGCGATCCCGAATACATCACGGATTTGACGCATGACCAACTTGTTGATTTCTCCAAGAAGAATTACCACCCAAGTAATGCTAAGATTTTGACTTACGGTGATATGCCGTTATCTGAACACTTGGAACAGATTGGAGAGGTATTGGATGGGTTTGACAAGAAAGCGGCAGACAGCGAAGTGAAATTACCATTGGATCTCAGCCAGGGGCCCGTACACGTTACTCTTCCCGGACCCATAGATTCGTTTACCAGCGAAGATCGTCAGTATAAAACGTCAATTTCATGGACGATGGGCGATACAACAAATATTGTGGAAACTTTTTCAACTGGGATTCTGTCTTCATTGCTGCTAGATGGATACGGATCGCCCATGTACCGAGCTTTGATTGAAAGCGAACTTGGTTCATCTTTCACGCCTAATACTGGGCTGGACACTGCTGGTAGAAAGCCAATTTTCTCGGTCGGTGTGAATGGTTCCCGAGAAGAAGATGCTGGCAGACTTCATGACGTTATTCGGGGGGTGTTTGAAGAGGTTGTCGCGACAGGATTTAATGACGAAAAAGTTCAAGGTTTTCTTCATCAATTGGAACTCGCTCTGCGGCATAAGACTGCAAATTTTGGCATTGGAGTCATGGAAAAAACGTTATCTTCATGGTTTAATGGTAGCGATCCGATCAAAGAGCTCGCGTGGAATGAAGTTATCGATGAGTTCAAAAAACGATATGCCGAGGGTGGATATCTTGAGTCGCTTGTTCAAAAGTATCTTTTGAACGATAATTACATGAAATTCACCATGGTCGGATCCCCGAGCTATAACACTGATCTCGATGACCGGGAAAGAGCCAGAAAAGAAGCCAAGCTTTCTGCTTTAATCGAAGAGCATGGGTCTGTGGAAAAAGTCGCTGCTGATCTTGAAAAGTCCGAGCGGGATCTTCTCAAGGTCCAGGAGGATGCACAGCTAGCGGATGTCAGTTGCTTGCCGACACTGAGGGTCTCTGATATCTCCAGGCAAAAGGAGCACAAAGAAATTCGCACGTCCCAAGTTGACAATGTCGACGTTGTGTGGCGTGAGGCTCCAACAAATGGGTTGACTTATTTCCAAGCATTGAATTCGTTTAAGGGCCTTCCCAACGAGCTTCGGCTTTTAATGCCTCTCTTCCACGACTGCATTATGCGTCTGGGTACACCTGGGAGAAGTATGGAGCAGTGGGAAGACCTGATCAAGCTCAAGACGGGTGGCATCTCCACTTCTTCGTATTTGGTTTGGTCGCCAATTCTTTTAGGTCGGTTTCAGGAGGGATTACAGATCAGCGGGTTTGCCATTGACAAAAATATTCCATTCATGCTTGATGTCATACGTACTCTCATACTCGAAACCGACTTTACGAGCCCTGAGGCTCCGCGTATGATATTGGAATTGCTCCGGTCCACCACGAACGGCGCTTTAGACGCGGTGGCGGGAACCGGCCATCGATTTGCAGTCAACGCGGCTGCAGCTACACTGAACAATAGCCTTTGGATGCAAGAGCAACAATCAGGCTTGGCGCAGTTACAAGCCACAGCACACCTCCTAAACGAGGTCACCACGTCTCCTGAAAAACTCAGCGAGCTCATTGAAAAGCTTCGGTTGATTCAGAGCTTTGCAATTTCTCAGTCAGGCCATCTCCGTGTTCGCATCGTATGCGAGGCTGCAAGTGCTGCTCAGAATGAGTCATCTCTTCAGAAATGGTTGTCATCACTTCCTGAAGCAGCTACGGTGCCGGCAGATGCAGGTCAAAATTCGAAATGGAATATCGGTCGTTCCACAGGCAACGTCCTTTACGATATGCCTTACAAAGTGTACTATTCTGGACTTGCCATGAAAACCGTCCCTTTTGTCGACGTCAACAGTGCACGGCTAAGTGTTCTGTCCCAGCTTCTTACCCACAAATTTTTGCACCCTGAAATTAGAGAAAAGGGCGGTGCATACGGCGCTGGTGCCGCCAATGGCCCGCTTAAGGGAATATTTACTCTCTCAAGCTACCGCGATCCTAACCCGGCAAACACTCTCAATGTCTTTAAGCAAAGTGGTCATTTTGCTCGCGACCGGACCTGGACTGATCGAGAACTTGAAGAAGCGAAACTGAGCATTTTCCAAGGCCTTGATGCACCAACGAGTGTCGATGAAGAAGGAGCGCGATATTTCATGAGTGGTGTTACGCACGGCATGGATCAGCGTTGGAGAGAACAGGTTCTTGATGTCACAGCCAAGGACGTTAACGAGGTTGCTGACCGATTTTTGGTCGGTGGACACGAAAAATTTGCTGCTCCACGTCAAGCACTTTGTATTCTTGGCGAGAAAAAGGATGATCTTCTTTCTGCTACTCGGTCTGCTACAGGGGACGAGTGGCAAGTGAAGAAACTATCCTTGCAACCTCAAGAAGCGGACTCAGCAGAAACCCATGCTGCGTCGGCATAGAAACATGGAAAGTGGCCCTCTCACGTTGCATATTACAATAATCAAGCTAACGATCACTTTTCCTGACATCTTCCCTCTGGAATTTTTATCATATGTCCCAAATTTCCGCTTCATACTTGTCATTATACAAACCCTCCCTGTACAATATCATAGAGTGCGAACGAGATGGGCTATGTTCATTTATTGTTCGACTATACACATTTTTCTGTACATATTACCGAAACCATTCTTCGCCATACTTACACAAGACAATCTCGCCCAAGTGGAACTTGGAAGGGATCCATGGATATGCCATACCTAGGCATTCTACCTAGGTATGCAAGTATTTGAATACACGCGCTTGCTTCGGACAGAGCAGACTCCATCTCCAGCCCTTCACACCTGACCGAGTTATCATCTGCGATAATATCGGTACGGGGCCGAAGATTTTTATTTCTCCATGGCTGTTGAGATATTGGAGTCATTCTCGGCATTTTCTATGCTTTGAGGATTTGATTCATTCAAAGAGCGCAATATCAATATCTGGTCAAAGACACAAAATCAAGACAAAAGACAAAACTGAAGACTACTTGCGAAGATCCGAAGGGGCTCGTGAAGCCAACCCCAAACGTGGGAGCAAAAGGCCTGAAAGTCCTCTGTATGTTTTACCGTAAACCGTCATATTTGAAAAATATTTGATAGTGTTTGTGGGAAGATACAGAGGAATCCGGACTTGAGTTTCGTTTGGGTGTGCAAATTCAATTGGCTCATAGTTCGATTGGAACCAGTAGGTAGTGGGAAGTTTGATACTTTTGTTGGTTTTTTGTTGTATTTGGCCGCTCCGTTTATCAGACCTGTCCTGATTTCTTGAGATTATGGGAGGGCGGACTAAGAACGTGAGGACATTAGATATCCTTATACCGTGGCATTCCATGGATCTACCTTGCTTTGTGAATGTAGATATGGACGAGATCACATATAAGACTCCACCTCCATTGACCGAGCCATCACAACTAGATGCGAATACCCAGCTTCTAGTCTTTATATACCACATCATTAGCTTCGACAGGGCGCATAAAATAAGTGAATCATACTAATGTGTGGTGATAGTTTCTGCTGGTATTCATATTAGCGTGCAGCTCGCTTCTGTTTGTTAGACATAGGCATCCTTATCGATGGTCAAGGGAGGTTCAGTTCTTCGGTCCTGCGGGTGTGTCTACTACCAGTAAAATAGCGCGCCCAAAGAGAAGGATGAAGGTAATTATAAGTGATCAAGGTGATTGGTACATTCGAGAGAAGTTATTGTATCAAAATTACTGGTGTCTGGTTCGTTAGTCATTTCCAAGGTCGATGAAGACACCCGACTCTCACTGATATTTGATAGAGAGTTTTAAAGAACTAATGGGTCTATTAATATGAAGATTGAAAGAACACCTCCAACTGATCTTGGCTATACTTATTGTCAAAGGGTTATTGCATGTATGTATGTATGTATGAACTGCCCCGAGATCTATCTTTGCGACTCCCACAGCTCTCGGAATTTACTCCCTGGAATTTGAAGCAGATCACCAGGCCTCCCATATTCCAAAACTGTCCCCTGATCCAACACTAATATAACATCGAAATCTCGGATTGTCCGCAGTCGATGTGCCACCGCAAGGACAGTACATCCTTGGAATCGGTCTTGAATCAGCCTCACCATCTTGGTCTCTGTTTCCTGGTCAACATTGGAAGTAGCCTCATCGAGAATGAGGATGCGCGATGGGTTGTTCAAAGCGCGGGCAAGGCAGATGAGTTGCTGTTGCCCACTCGAGAGTGTGCTTGCATCTAAAGTAGAGCTAAGACCACCGCGTGATTCAATCAAGTCCAATAGCCCAACTTCAGTTAGGGAGGACAGAATCTCTTCATCGGATTGCTGGCCTGAGGGATCGATATTAAAACGAACAGAGCCAGAGAGTATCATAGCATCTTGCGGCATGACATTCAACTTTTGTCGGACACTTTCGCGAGAAAGGGTTGCGAGGTCAATGCCGTCAATCGTGATTATACCCCCCTGAATATCAGTCATCCTCAGAATACTGAGAATCAAAGAGCTCTTTCCACTGTGTACGACATTAGAAAGTATTCATCTTGAGGAAGGAAAACTTGCCTTCCAGACCGTCCACATATGCCAACTTTGGAACCCGGCTCAATATTCACACAGATGTCCTTGAGGATAGGACTTGATTGTGCACTAATTTCCGATTCAGTCCCCTTTTGTCTCACTCTTAAAACACCGGAATTCTTACCCATAACCACTAGTCAAACTTTTGAATTGTATTACTCCTCGGGAGGGCCAAACCCCCTTTGGAACAATAACTTCCTTTGGTAAATGCTCCGATGACGTTTCTTCTGTGAAGCTCTTCAATCTCGATATCGCACCGATTGACGTTTCCATCTGAGTCCAGGCCTGGATCAAGTACGTGAGAGTCCGACTAAAGCTGACAATATTAGAAAGGGCGACGCCAAGCGCGCCAGCAGAGGACAGCCCATGGATCTGAGAGGCAATAGCCACGATAGTTACTGCAATGGCAGCTACTACCAGGTCGAGGACGAGGTTTAGCCAACGCTGTATGGAAAACATCAAGTAGTAAGGCTTCTGTGAGTCATTCAAAAGCTTCTGGTTGATCTCTTTGAATTCAGAATGCCACGCAAATGCTCTGATCGTGACCAGACCATGCAAGGTGTCAAGGAAATGAGAGTAGAGAGGCGATTTGGCCTCCAGGTCGAGAAATCTCATTTGCCGGGATGTGGATAGGTAGAACTTTTGAAGGACGTATAGAATGAGGACGAGAACAGGAAATGACAGGGCAGTCCAGTATGAAGACACGGCGATCAAGACTGCGGCTGCGATACACTCTAATACCCCATCCACCGCTTGCAAAAAACCGAATGGAAGCTGCATGTCGATAAGAGACATGTCCTGGCTAAATCGATTTAACGTGACACCTGTGTCTGTGGAGATGAAAAAGGAAAAGGGTGCTGATAGCACGGTATCCAAGAGCATCCTATGAAGCTTGATGGATGAACGAGGTACCATCTCAACGATCAAAACCCATATAGAAGCAGCCATGAGGATAATCCCAAGTATACCAAGCACGGCATAAACTACCATATACATAACCTGATGCTCACCAGGATGGGAGCTCTCGGATTCAGACCACCATTTCAGCCAAATCGTGGGGAAGTTGTAGCAGAACGTGAAGGCGATAGAAGCCAGTATCAAAATGGCCGTAAGGGTCCAACCCATCGCATTGAAATAATATAAGTACAACCTCCAATCCCCGACTTTGCGCACGAGATCTGCTAATGCGGCGTCTGTCTCTCTATTGGAGCTTGGTTCTGGTTCACTCGTCTTGTGCAAGCTATCATCCTCAGCTTGGGGGGTAGGAGAGCAGACCTCATTGACATAGTTCATTGTCGAAGGCGAACCCTGATGGATTATTCTCCCTTCAGGACTAAGTGTCATGATACTGTCCATTAAAAACATGAGGCGTACTAAGTTTATCTCCGGTTAATAATAAGGGGGCATTTGAACAAGATCGAGAGACATACCATCATGAGTCGCAAGTAAAACAGCCATACGATGCCTGCGACAGAGACCATCAGGACCAAATACTCTTTGGGTAAGGATCTGTACAGTGGTAGCATCTAGACCACTGGTGATGTCGTCAAGGAGGAGCAGGTTTTTCTTCGCATACAAAGCTCGTGCTAAGCTTAGTCGCTGTTTCTGGCCTCCGCTCAGACTGGTTCCTCTACTACCGATTGATGTTTGGTCACCTTCAGGCCAAATCGCCAGATCGGGCTCCAAAACACAAGCATTCAGTACACTCGCATACCAATCCTTGTCAAAAGGCGACGCTCCTTGAATGATCTGGCGGACAGAGAGATTACGTAGCCACGGGGTTTGTCCACAGTACCCGATTCTGAGGATAGGGCTTTTTCGGAGTGTTCCACCGACTTGGAAGCATTCTCCTAGAATTGCTAGGAGAATTGTACTTTTACCGCCGCCCACGGCCCCCGTGAGCATGATGAGATCCCCCTTCTGGATTGAAAAGGAAATGTCGTGCAAGACTGCAGGGCCGTGATTCTTAAAGGAAAAGCTGGCATGATCTAATGTGACTAGATCATTCCCTTCGTCCCGTAGACTATGTTTCGTCTTCAGCTCCATCATGTTTGACTCTGTATAGGGGTAATTTGTAGTCGGTGCCTCATCGGGCTTTTTTATATCGCCAAGAGATGACCCATTTGTTTCATCGTCAACAGATAGAAGGTATTTCTGAATGCGATCGTAGCAGGCAATCGAAGCTGTGAATGGTGGCAAAGCAAACATAAAGAGAAATATAGGCGAGCTCAAGAGCGTGATAAGTGACAACGAGGTAAAGGCCGTCGCAGGATCCAATCTCGAGTTACTATTGTGCCGCAAAAGAACATAAACGACAAAGGCAGTAATTGGACCCATAACCTGTGGCAGAGTTCCAATTGTGTTCTTGAGAACAATCAAGTGACGGTATGATTTTGATGCTGCCAACTCCTTCACTCTCAGGCCCTGAATGTCTGTTGAGAATCTGGAGGAAAGACCTGACATTCGAATTCCTTTTATGTTATTGAGCATTGAAACTGTTGCCGAAGTTCGCAGCTGAACTGCGTCCACCCAAACTCTTTGGGCTTTCCTCGACAATTTTCCTAGTAAAAAGGCCGCCAGCGTACAGCCTACGGCAATCCCAATCGGCGCCAGACATGCCAACCCAATTTCTCGCCATAAGATGTAGATGGCGAGACCGACTTCAATTGGCGCAGTCCACAGTACGTCGAAATTTTTCATTCCCTGGGCGATTTGGTCAATATCGGTACTCATATGTGTTACTGCAGCGGCATCGGTGGCTTTGGAACTGTGCAACTTCAGGGTGGCATCGTATATCAAGGTGACTAGACCGCCGCGAATCATGGTGATGCAGCGATAAATTTGATGCTGGTAAAGAGCAGTGCTGATGGCAATACCCAAATAGATCAGTGCGGTGGCTCCAACCAATGCTCTTCCTACATTGGTCTTGTCTGCACTATCCGGTTGGGATAGAAGGGAAATGGCTCTGTTGATTAAAAGCGGCTGCGCGATGGTAAACCCAATCAGACATATGCGGGGGAATATAATGAGCAAAAGAGGTTTACAGAAGGTTTTCAAGGTTGCTAGAACTAGAGCATAATCGTTCGTCTTGTCGCATGTAGACCATGTCTTTTGAAAGCGGTCTATAAAATAGCTCGCGGACAGTTCAGGATCTAGAGGAAAGAGATCATCCTGACGAAGTATCTTGGACGATCCGTTGAATAAAAGGGAGTTCAACCACCAGAAGACGCTGCGGTTGATTATTCCTCCTAGTGCTTCAGGTGAATAATATCGATACGGGGTTTGCAGTAGGGCTCTCTTTTCTATAGTCTCGAGGAAAAGAATCACTGCTTTCAACACCAGACCTGCTGTGAAGATTCCTGGAAGCAGAGGGTTAATCTCTCGTAGCCAGAGTGTACGTGCCTGACACACATCGAAAAGAGCCGTGAAAAGCAGATAAATGGTGAGGGTGAACGAAGGGTGTTCCGATCGACGATGACCCAGGTAGGAGAGGACTGCTATGGCCAATGTAGCACATAGGGAGCAGCATGATGCTGCAATGGATAGACGAGTCGGATCACTTGAGGAAGAAGCATAGATGATGATTAATGCGATCTGTGTAGCAGCGTAACAGCAAATCGCAGTCTACGGAGAGAAGATCAGTACGACTGGTGTTTGTCAGGAAAAACAGCTGGAGATCTCGGGGCCATACAAGCTTAGCGAGGATCAGCCAGTCTGTTGGCCTGCTATGTATTTTGTTTGCCTCCTTCGAGAGCCGAAGCAGTTGTGGCACTGCTACAACAAGCAGGATAAGCGACGGCAGCATCGACAGAATTGACTGCTCGAAAAGAAGAGTGAAATCGAAACTGTCCCGACAGCCATATATCCGGGGGCCGAAGACATCGTCAGCTGCCTGGCAGTAATTTGATCTTCTCTCCATTGCTCCGGCAGCATAATGAAAAGGAAAGTTTTATCCCAGGAGGCATCCAAGCACGATTTTGCTCGCTTTGGGTCCGACGCCGATGGTAAATTTGAAGGAGATAGATAGAGAAAGCGACGCTAAGGTAGTAGGCAAGCCCCGGCTTATCGCTCCAGGCCAACCAACCAACATTACCTACCTACCTAGGTAGACAATGGATGGTCATCGCTCTTATAATTTACACAGTTCCTTCAAGTTCGCGAGTCAGGGATTTGGTCCGGGTTACAGCTGGCGAAGATATTCTTAGATAAGCAATCCCTGTCCTTATAAACCGCTGCACTTAATTCTTTCAATGTTGCAACATCTCTGATCTACGTTGGTTGACAACAACCTTGAAAATGGCCGAGCCTGGAGAGACAGAACCCCTCTTGCAACCCGAAAACAGTCTTGAGTCTTCACGCGATTCCCAATCTCTTAGACAGCCCGAGTCGTCTTCATCGAAACACGCTTTGCGCGTAATCGTGCTGATTGCGACTGTGACTCTGATATCAGATCTCGCTGGCTAAGCAGCGGTTGCTCCTCAACTGCAGCTTTTTGAGGAAATTATCTGCCGACAGTATTATTTAACAATAGGCGCTTTGTCTGCTCGCGATCAGCTCGACCGAGAGCTATGTAAAATTGAGCCGGTACAAAGCGAGCTGGCTTTGATCTGGGAATGACTGGTTGTATTCTTGGAGAGTGTTGGACGAGAATTGTTTGTGAGTCTGTTACGAAAAGCATCGATTCACAAACATACTCATACTTTACTGGTCAAGGCTGGTTTGCTCCAAGAATTTCTCTGAGAGCAGTTTGGTTCTCGGCCCTGTCACAATTGATCGGTGGTGGTCCTCAGACTGCGACATCAATGATGTGGGTCATGATTGCTGACAGCTGTTCGGTGGAAAGAAGGTAGGTTCGTTCTCAGATATCAGATACGAGCGAGTTCTGATGTATATATATCTAGGACCACGGCCTTTTCGCAACTTTCTGCGGCAGTGTTGATTTCGGAGATCGTGGCAACTCCTGCGAGTGCTATGCTCATGTCGTTCAGTCCGTGGCTACCATACCTCATCAGCTTTGGCATGTACTTTGTCGGCTTTTTTATTGCCTTCTGGGTACCAGAGACGCTTCAAATGGATAAAATCGACGACCAATCCAGACCTTCGTCAGGTAACGGGGATGAACCAAGTTATAAGTATGTCCTCGGGAAAGTTGTCTCGGAATTCAAAAAGTTTCAAGAGTCGCTACGACTGGTTCGACAGGATAGCAATGTCAGTCTTATTCTGGTCTGCTTCTTTAGTTCCTATCTTGGGAAGCAAGCTATTCCACTGATTTTACAATATGGACCCAAGAAGTTTCACTGGACGATTGGTCAGGTAAGTCAAGAGTAACCAGACCATATCCATTTTTTTTTGAAAAATTCTTTGCTGACGGATTCCATAATAGACGTCTTATCTTTTATCGCTACCTGGCAGTGTTAATCTGTTTCTGCTTCTTGTTCTATTGCCTGCAATTTCCGAATTTCTTGGATTGAGATTGAAACCGAATCCAGCAGTAAGAGACAAACACCTAACTCAGGCCAGCACTGCACTTTTATTTATCGGATCAACGCTCATGTTCTTCGGCTGGTCACCTCTGATATTCACTACGGGTTTAGTCGTTTGTGCACTCGGATTCTCGTTCCAAATTACTGCACGGAGTCTCGTTACCTCCCTAGTAGACAAGAATCTATTGGGAACTGTCTACACTGCCATTGCTACTGTGACATCAGGAGGAATGGTTTTTGCCGGGCCAATACTGGCGTATACATTCAAATGGGGTATGTTGCTTGGTAATTCTTGGTTGGAATTGCCTTTTCTCACTGCGGCTGGTCTCTATGCGATTGGGTTTCTCTCTATTTCCTTTACAAAGCTTACTAGACCGAGTCACTGATTTATCGTCTCCGTCGCCTCCATCGGTCTTATTGCAATATAATGGTTGATGGATCTATTTTGCATTGTAATGTCGAAATTATGCGGTCTTTACTACATAACCGTCAGAAGCATGCATTTCCATGAATGCATCTGGAGGTTCCTAAGACATTATCTTTAGCACCTATCTTTCTGCCTCTTCTTCTTAATTCTTTTTACGATGGCTGGAATATACTACTTAGACGTTATACGCATTGATGAGAAACTTCATATCCACTAATCCCTCCTTTGGGGACGCCGTTTCCGGTAGGATACTCAATTGTCATATCCATGTGGCAGAAAATGACTGATCTAATCACAGCGGCTCAGGGGTGTGATCAATTATACCTACTCAGGGAGTAAAAGTGGCGACGCGGTGAACAATAAAACCGAACAGATTGGAAAGTCCCAGCGCGTCAGGGAAAATCCGGAACGTAGGTAGGCCAGGTACGGTAATAAGCATGTTCGTTTAGTCTGGTGGATATGGAGTATATTGTAGATATAAAGACTCCCGAGGTCAGTGATCAAGGACAAGGTAGCTGAAGGCCTTGTTTGATAGAGTTCATATTCTACATTACCACCTAGGTATCCATAAGTGAACATAACCTTGGAATCATATAAAGTCAATTAAATTCAAATCACGAGACTCCCAATATACAACTCAAAAGCCTATATAAACGAGCATCCACTACGCCGTCCAGGCAATCTGGAGAAGATTTCTGAGCGTGGCACCAAGCTCCTTGCGACGTGACCATAAGGCGAGAAAATAAACGACATAGCATCGTCGAACTTGTAATCCAAAAAAAAGAGAAAAAAAATGCATTGTAACCCATTGGCCCAAGACTTTCCAGACCACCTGAGGTATTTTTTATATCTTTCAGCCATATCACACCATTTCTCCATTTTCGATGCGTCCTCCGCAGAGAAGGAATAAAATCACATGAAAACCAAATTTAGACAAACGTACAGACCATCATAACCAGTAAAAAGCATTGAGGGGAATAAATATAAATAGATCGACTTGTTTATCAGACTTCGGCAGGGACTAGTGAGACTGCTGTACTTCCGTACTAGCGCGTCCAACAATATCGTCCACGTCTTTTCTATAGACGACGACACCACCTTCTGAGCAGCGGGCTTTGGTACGTAGCTCCGTGCAGAGAGAATCGATGTCGATTTCGCCGTTGCGGAATTTCTCCATCTTTTGAAGACGGTCCCTGAGAGGTTGTTAGTGCGCTTTTGCGAGAAGTTATTGGAGTTGTGAATGACATACCATATGTTGGTACATGACATGATCTGAGTCTTGTCTTCTCCAGGAACCACCTCTTCCTCATCATCCTTCTGGCTGACTTGAGCCTTTGATGTACTGTCTTTCTTGGAGGTACCAGAGATATCTTTGAGATTGGCGGAGTCTTCGTTGGCAGTGCCAAATGGACTACCCAAGTCAGGTAGTGGGAATGCCTCGTTGAAGAAATCTCCAAAGTCCTGAGACAGAATAGCATCCTGGGGTTCACGATAGTCGTTGAACAACACAGGGTCGAAGGAGCCTCCGTTCTGTTGGGCAAGCCAGTCGAACGAAAGCGATTGATCAGCTGCGGTGGGTTGTAATTGGCCTAGTGATTGTGTATTGTCATTATTCTGATTCAAGATCGCCGGCACCGGATTCTTAATGTTGCCACAAGCCATGCCCAGCTTCTCACAGAAGGATTTCTCACCATCAATGGTGCCATAATTTGCGACACTTTCGTTGCCATAGAAGTCTAATGTTTGATCACCCGACTTTCCGACGTTGGGAGAGTTGAGACTTGGCTCGGGCGATGTGCCTATTGACGATGGCTGCCCATGTTGAGAATCTGATGAAGCACTCGGAGAAGCACTGTTGGAGGCGGCTGAGCTGGTACTCGTTTGATGGTTGTAGATCAATGGTGCACCAACTAGGCCATTGGCTCTAGCGGCTTTGGAGAGATTTTGACTGCTCAAAGAATTTCGAGAGTAGGCTGGAACCTGAGCAGTGGGCGACACATTTGTTGATGAAGGCGATTTGGGCTTTGACTTGAGCTGTGTGCTGTTGCTGTTGTTGAACATATGCTTCCCAGGCAGGTCTCCGAATTTAGGAAAATCAAAATGGAAGTCATTGTTGTTCAAATTCGCAAGATTGCGGGAGTTCACGTTGCTTATGGCAGAGACGGATGACAGTCCGTTTCCGCTGCTGAGCCACGAAATGCGTTTGCGATATTCTTTGAGTTCCACTTGTAGCCTCTCAACTTGAGCACGCAAAAGACCATTCTCTTGGTTGGCAGTCTGTGATGCCTTTTCAAGTTCGTCAACTTTGGTTTCGAGGTCCTTGAGATGCTTCTCTTTCCGCTCACGGAAGGCCCTCTGAGCGGCGCGATTTTGAGCTTTCCGTTTCTGGGAGGTCATCAGTAAGGGAACAAGAACAGAAAAATAAATAAATAAACTGGGATGAAGCATACCGTTGTAGGCTCATTTGTGAGTGGCTTGCGGCCAGGCTTCTTGGCCCCCTTTTCAGTTTCGCCACTTTCACGTCTCTTCTTGCCGACGGCGAGATCATCGTCTTCACCGTCAAAGGATTTTCTCTTATCGCCGGATTCAAAACTGTCAAAATCGGGCAAATCACCAATCAGCTGATCGGTGCCTTGAAAATCAAAATCGACATCTGGATCGAAATCCAGAAACGGGCTCTCGTCGCTTCCAAAGCCCAAGTGGCCGGAGCCTGGGGCATCTTGCAGAAACGGCGAGTTGAAGGAACTCGACGTCGCTGGATCGAAACCTTGACTGTTGGATCGATTGGTATCGTGGGAGGTGGACTGAGTTCGTGATCTGTTCTGCAAGTTTGCATTGTTTTCAAATTTTTGGGAGGGCTGGTTGGAATTCAACGCGGCCATCAGCAAATTTTGCTGACCAGGAGACAGGTACAAGTCCTGGGAATAAAGTGAATTGAAGTCGGACATGATGATAAAGGGCTTAGTAATGTTTCAGTGGAGCAAAGAAAAATGGCGAGTCTGTTGTTTCGATAGAAGAGAAGCTTTGCCTCGGTCTGAATGGCAGCTTCTTGTGATCCAAGTTCGGGCTTCCCGCCCGCTCTGGATTCAACTTTTTCCCACCAGTCGTCTACAATTGCGCCGACGACAGTGAAGGCTGAGATGGATGAAGAATAAGCTCAACGGTATTTGCGAGGTAACAATGTCCTAAGTGATGTTTTCTACGACGTCAAATCATCAGTAAATTGTCAAATCATCAGAAACCAACGGCATAAAGCCTGTCGAATAGGCCCATTGAACGATGAATTGTCTTGTCCGGTCTCCAATGCAGCCAGGCAGGCTGTATGAAGTAGGCAGGCAACATCGCCAACGACAGTGGCTTTGCTTACCGGAAGGATCCGACTCAGACCGGCGCACTATCCCAGCAGCGTGACGATGATCTTACAAACAGCAAATTGTTTGGACAGCTTTCTGACACACGATGAATGTGATGAGAGATCTGAAGAAAGACTGAGGGCAAAGTCAATTGCTGGGGATGAAGTTTGGTGGAGAGGACTGTGTAGGTAATCGGGATGAGGCGATATTGCAATAAGAGAAGGAAGGTGAAGAAAGATTTGGGGCGGGGCGCGCGGAGAGACGGACAGATAGACTAGCCGATGACTAAGGCCGGGATTCTAGAAGCTGCCTTGTTCCGACAGGTATATATATAGAGTACCAGCCCGCCCGACTAAGTCGTCCGAGAAGATTGACTGACGAGAAAAAAAGCGAGAATGCTGATTGAAGGAAGACGATAATCAGAAATTAATTGAAGAGAGAGGGAATTAACAAGAAAAGGCGTGATGATAGGCCTGACTGTGCAGGCAGCAAGCCAGCCAGGCATCGAGGCATCCCAATCTCACATCGTGGCAGTCACGAGCTTAAAGCGGCAAGAGGATCGAGATAACGTAAGCCATGGTAGCCAATCGGCGATCAGCGATAGCGTCTCTCCGCTGGAAGAGTTTCCCTTTGCGGCAGACTGCTTAGAAATCATGTTTCCTCATTGAACCTGGTCAACTTAACGAGACTAACCTCAACGGAATTGGTCAATGATTTCATCATCAGCTGAGGGGTGTCGCCCTGCCAATCACAGGTCGATCCATTCTTAGTAACCCACTAATTGTCTGACTCTTACCCTTGAGCAACTCCTTTTGCTTGGTACTTCCACTACTGATAATTACTTCGTACACAGAATGAGCATCGGCTGCATCTGAGCCAATCACCTTCTAACGTGCCACAGAGCAGTAGGTAAATTAGCTGTAGTTTTAGCTGTGGTGTGCAGTGGTGTACCCAAAAGAATCAACCAATCGGTGAAAATGGATCGACCGGGGGAATTCAACCGAATCGGATGGGTTTGCAGTTTGTATGGTTTACACTGTTTACACTATTTGCATAGTTTGCGATGTTTGCACTGTTTGGTGCTTTTACGACAACGGACTACACGTGATTGACCGGACCCACTTCCCATTTGCGACGTTAGTCAAAATGTATCTTTCTATCGCAACTATCCACCACGACGAACTTGACTACTGCGCTCTTAATATCAATTACCAGTAATAGATATCTCCGAGTCCTGTCCTAGCGCCACTAGAAGCGAGCCGGCATATGCTCCCGCCTGTATCGTGGACCAACGTCTTGAAATGGCTTCCGATATAGCAGCTCTGCAGGCGGAGGTCAAAGAATTTAAATTACAGGTGCCATCTCTCGACCTGATTCCGCACTCAGTGCAACACATGACTGACGAATCCCCCATAGCTCGAGACTGTGCAGTCGAGCTTGCAGGTAGATCCTGATAACGCGGAACTACAAAGCCTGAAAGCTGAATTAGAGGAATTCATTGGCTTGACAGAAGCCTCCATCGCCGAACTCCAACCGCAAACCACCACAGCCATAACCAAATCCGCATCCACAACCACACAGCAGCACACTCCCAAAGAGAAATGGTCCAAAGAGAATCACCCGGCTTATCAATCGGGTTACCGCAAGACACCCGACACCGCTCCACCGGAGGAACACAACACGGCTCCTGCCTCGTTTTCCGTCAACGACAGTGTCCTTGCGCGCTGGAAGTCCGGCGACGGATCGTTTTATCCCGCCCGCATAACTTCCATTACGGGTTCTTCCAGTAACCCCGTGTATATTGTTTCCTTTAAGTCGTATGGCACGACAGAGACATTGTCGGCGAGAGATATCAAGCCTATTTCAAATGGAGCTGATTCGCGAAAACGCAAAGCTGATGGAACGCCAGGCCCAACGTTATCATCGCAGCAAACCGTGCCGCAGCATGCCGGCATCATCTCCGCCGCAGCCGACATCAATCCCAGTCTCGCCGATCAAGCTCGCAGCGAGCCCGGTAAGGCCAACGATGGTCCGCCAAGGCCGAGCAAAGTGGCACGCAAAGTAAAAGCCACTAAAGAGCTGGAAGCCGGCAAGTCTAAATGGCAAGATTTTACGAGCAAGTCAAAGTTTGGCAAAACCGCCAAAAAGGAGAGTATGTTTCGTACTCCCGAAGGCGTCAATGCTCGAGGTACGTTTTTTGGCTTTCGTTCTGCTTATTTTTCGCATCCATTAACAAGTCTCCGACAGTCGGTTTTGTTGGCTCTGGTCAAGCAATGCGAAAAGACCCCACGCGCAGTCGTCATATCTATCAACAAGGCGAAGAAGAGGGCTATTAGTTAAAAAGGGGTCACCCATTGAACCGTATTCGGCTATGATTTGGTGGCTTATTCAATCAGTTGTTTATGGCTCGGGGGCAATTTCCTTATCCCCAAATTTGTTTGTTGACATATGGTTGATCTCATGCTGACTATGGCACTAGTGCGCAGGCGTATTCATAGTTGAATTGATGCATCATGAGCTACTGCGAGAATGGCTGGTTGATTTGCGTAAGGACATTCCCAGGTATATTCTCTACTGTTGATTGACGTCTAGTCCGTAAGCCAGGCCGAGTAGGATCAGATTTAATTGATCGTAGTCTTCTGCCGCACCGTGCTTCGACTTGCAGCTGTGCAGCAATCCCATAAATCGGCCAGAAGATAAAAATCGGGAATATTTCATGTAGGCGCGATGAAGACCAGGACTAGTCAATCTCATTGCCATCTGTCAATATCAGCCTATCTCTGTGTTTGCGTGATAGTGCATCTAGTCCAGGCAGCTCTTTTCTGTCTTGCATGAGACTCAATGCACTTGTACGAGCATTGGATCCCGTCTCCTCTGCTGTGAATAAAAACCCCAACTTCAACTCCCGAATCATCCACCTGTAAACGACCCCAGTATCGTCCGAATAATGTTGGACGGGCCGCCAAAAGATTGTGTTGAGAATGGTGTGTGAATACTCTCTGAAGATAGGCAGCAGAGCGTCCGGGTAAGCGTCGAGTAGAGATCGAAGTGTGTATATGGTGTCGAGGTGAGTCATGATTAGAAGTTGAATCTCGAGAGGCAGAAATAAGAGATGTGCAGTTTGTCTTGAGCGCGAACGAACAGCCTCGCCTGACATGACGAATACAGTAGTCGGAGTTTTTCTTTTTTCTTCTCTCTTCTTTTTTTAAGATTACTTTCAGCGAGCTTCCATTTTGAATTGGAAGGTTGGCATGACAGCTGCACACTTAAATGCAGTCGATCTGGTGGGACATAATTGACGGTGAAAAAGGGAGATACGGAGGGAGCTGTTGACCGTTTTTTCAACTTAGCTTCTCGACAGACCAGTGGAAGATGCTATTGGCCAAAGCTGGATTTCCAAATCTCAATCATTTCGTACACCATAGCTACAACTGTAGTTGCCTATACATAGTTTACAGAGTCTTCCATAGATCAGTCAAGACCCATCGTAGGTGAGAGAGAAATCATGACACCTTTTCAACGATACACGCGGTTCCATACGCGCAAATCTGCGAAAATCCACCCATATCCACCACATCAAATCTCATCGCCACCAACGCATTCCCTCCGCGCGAAAGACATTCCCCCACCATCCTTTCCACCGCCTCGTTGCGCGCCGTGTACAGCATCTTGGTGAACACACGTATTTCGCCGCCGACAACGGATTTCATTACGCCGCCTAGCCCGGCGCCCCAGTTGCGCGACCGTACCGTCAACCCGTAGACTGTGCCGAGTACCTTTGTGACTTTGTAACCCGGTACGTCGTTCATGGTGGTTGTTATGACGCCGTGCGTGTCGGTGAAGCAGGCGAACATTTCGTTTTCCGGAATGGAGGGTTTGTGGTCGCTGCTGCTGCCTCCGGCCATGTTTCCAAGGTTGATTTAATTATTTCAAGATTTGATAGACTAATAGGCTGGTTGTGCAGTAATATACTGTCTTGATCAATGTCGAGCGGCAACCTTCACTTGATTGAAATTGAACAACTAGGTAGTCCTGGAGGTTTCTCGGATTCACAGATTTATGTAGGTATCGAAATTCAGAATCGAGATGCGACATGCAACTCGATATAAATACAGAACAAAGCTGAATTGAAAAATGCCTCAAAATATGTCATCTGAACACGATCAATTTTTTATTGAGGCACTATTTAGTAATTTAGTAGCATTGCGCCCTGTTACCGCCTGTCAAATATCGCTCAGTCGTGTTCACGTAGCCCTTATTGGCGGCCATGTATGAAGGTTTCTGGTGGCGGGCACCATGAACCGAGCTGGGCAACCGACCTGCTGGAGCCGCACTGGGCAGTGCTAACTGCCAAGCAACCTTGGAATAGCCTTTGTGAGATCGACGCTCCCATTTTTTGGCTTCCAAGGTTGTATTTCAAGAATCATGATAATTAGGTAAGTCATGAAAATGCATCTAATTAGGCAAGTAAGATACTAACGATTCTTCGCTTTGTTAGCGCCTCTCATTGCAGCCTCAAAAATCCGAAGTCTACTAAAATCATGGACACTTTGAAGTAATCTGGCATTCACCAGCTTGTGATGTTGTTTATGTCTTAGCTCGCTCCTTCTCTCTACTTCTTATGTATTCTTGTCGTTCGTGAGCCCATTCTGGACGCACGACAGACAACGGCAATGGTTTCTCACTGCCCTTGAGATAAACGTCGGGATCCAAGGTGCGCACTTTTGCCTCGGACGGGAGTGGTAGTCCATCTTCCTTCGGTGCACCTTCAGACTCTAGACGCTTGATTGTCTGGAGTTGCTCTGGATCGGCTGCCTTTCGTAAAAGTTCCCAGAATTGCTCGTCTGACAGGGTCCATAGATCTTGTTCGGTGATTTTCTCTTGCCTTATCATTTCACCTATGACTTGACCAGTCCTTCGATACATGTCGACATGCGCTCGATTAGACCACACGTCTCTATCGGACGCCATATACGCTCTGGCCAGCTGAAGGGCTAAACTATCGTCTTCCAGCACAAGTACTCTCTCGCGAGATGTGGCGTCTGGGAAAGACCGCAATGAAGAATAGATTCGTTGTGCGGCCGACAGTTCCAATTTACCAAAGGCCACTGCATCTCTCAGCGCGTAGTCCAATCTATCTGCACAGAGCCGCGGCGCCGCCATTTCAACCAGGGGGAATTGACTCTCATCCAGCACCTTGAGATCCTGAAAGTCGTACTCCCGGAGTAACTCCGGGAAACGAGTCATTGTATTGATATATCTCTGCTTGTGCACTTCGTGAAAGCTCTCATCTCCGGGATGGTTCGACAGTGCCCAGTCGACGACGTGGCTGAGCGCCGTATGGCTAATATCATGCAGTAACGCGGCTACTTGCTCCTCAACGCTTGCGCCCACTTTCCGGACAAGCAAGAATGCGCCGACGGAGTGCTCGAAGCGAGTTACTCGCGGAGTCAGACCAAAGAGCCCCGTAATTCCGTGTTGGCAGATCCCCGCCAGCCGAAACAGTGTCTTCGATTGTAGCAGAGCAATCAGGACAGGCTCTTTTATTACATGCTCGCCGTACAGCTCATCCCGAACGATCACAGTATCGTCCGACACTGCTTCCAGGGTCTGGAAGATCCCGACTTGCATTTCGGAATCGACCTGGTGCTACACACGTATCTTCCGCTTCTGTGCTGCTTTCGTGCAAGTCTGTTTTCCAAGGTTCCTTGTAGCTCTTTAAGCCACTTATTTACATTTGGAACGAGTAAAAGCAGCCTCGATGCGAACTGGTTTCGTTAGGGCAAAACCTCGGCAAGATAGTGTGATGTGAAGGGCATGAAGGTGAATGCTTAAGGAGCTTATCCCGGCCGTACCAAACAGTCAATTCAAAAGGAAACAAACATGTACAATAATTCAATTTACTACCCCCAAGCGCGTACGGCACGGTAGATTCCAAAAGCAGTCTCGCTAGTGAAGACTATGCTGTAGCTTGCAACACGTGGTGCCAGTCTCCTCGCGCCACAAGCTAAGCATGAAAAATGGACTTCGTACAGAGATCGATCGACAAAGAGATCAGGCCTCGGCTATGCTCCGGACACGAGACGTACGAGTAAACAGGTCTTTTGGCGTCGGAAGTTTTCCAAATCAAGCAACTAGAGAGAGTCAACAAATGCGACGGGGAAAAAGTATGAGTGAATAGCCGTGTATCACAGCCAGCATGAAGATGTGGTTGAATTCATGTGAAATGTATTTCATAAATATTGAAAATAAATAATGAGTTGTTTGGATGAAGTTGATGAGAAGAAGAAGAGACGAACGAGGCTGATGGTCCTACGTAATGCATCTTGCCTTACCCGCCAGGCACCAAAGCTTCCCTCACTCCTTCCAAGATTATTATCATCATCATCCTTCATTCTTCTTCTTCTTCTCCTCCTCTATCATATCTCCAAGAAGATTTCCAGTTCTCGACGCTATCTATCGTTATTACATTTGATACTCCCTTCACTTTAGTCTCGAAAAAAGGTTAGTCCTGTCTACAATCACGTCGAATTAGTGTCGATTACTCCGTACATACGACGTGGATCTACCCCCCACGATCGGGTCTCGCGCGGATCGGGATTCCCTGCGGACAAAGCTAACGGCCAGCCTCTACCGTGTTGAACCGGTTTGCGACTCCACTGCTGTTGTTTCTCCAACTCCGCAAGTTGCTACGCTCCCGTGACATCCATAATCTACGAGCATTTCCTATGACAGAAGAAAGTCTACGATAGCTATCGCCTGGACAGCCTTGGATACAACATAAGATAATTTACACCTACGAGTTTCCGGTCTGGCTTGGGCCAAGAACAAGTAAGCGGCAGTCAGCATGAGAGGCCTGCGAGAGTTGGCTACGGGCTTGCTCTGTGGCGCGCTCTTCGCTACCGTCGCCGCGCAAGGAGAAACAGCTATACACGAACCCGGGAGGTGCGCCCTTCGCGGTCACTGTGGAAAGAAGAGCATTTTTGGCGGAGATCTGCCTTGCCCTGACAATGGCCTTGCGCACGAACCCGACGACACTACCAGAGAGAAGCTTGTTGCGCTGTGTGGGAACAGATGGACCGAGGGCCCTGTTTGCTGTTTAGATGAACAGGTATGCGTATATTCCGGCTTGGTCTTCGCGGTGCTAACGATGTCTTGTGTAAAATAGATCGACTCTTTGAAAAAGAATTTGAAACTCGCGGAAGGCATTATCTCCTCTTGCCCGGCTTGCGTCGATAATTTCTTCAACACATTCTGCACATTCACCTGCTCCCCAGATCAGTCCTTGTTTGCCAACGTCACAAAAACCGAGCCCAAGGGTGACAAGAGATTGGTGACAGAGGTAGACAACCTTTGGTCGGAAGAATACCAGAGTGGATTTTACGACAGCTGCAAGAATGTAAAGAACGGCGCATCGGGAGGAAAGGCTATCGACTTCATCGGTGGTGGAGCCAAAAACTACACTCAGTTCATGAAATTTCTGGGCGACAAAAAGCTACTTGGTAGCCCGTTCCAAATCAATTACATGACAGAATCTCCAAACCCTGACCCGAAGGGCATGAAAAGTCTGTCGATTGTCCCGAAGGCCTGTAATGATTCGGATCCAGCTTTCCGATGTTCATGCGTGGACTGTCCTTCTGTTTGTCCGACGTTGCCCGAAGTGAAGAGTCAAAGCTACTGTCATGTTGGACTTATGCCGTGCTTGTCCTTTGCGGTGATTATTGTCTACTCAGTGTTTTTGTCCCTGGTAGTGGCAGTTTCCAGCTATGTGGCCTATCGTGAACGTCGGTATCGCAAACCTGAACGAGTCCGATTGTTGCAGGACCCAGTGGAAAGTGACGATGAAGATGACGCGGAAATTGTTCATGGTGCTGGAGATCTCGATACTCCTCATAAACATTATAAATTGAACGGTGTCTGCGATAAAGCGTTCAACCATCTGGGCAGTGTTTGTGCTCGATTCCCTTCCATCACCATCTCGCTGAGCGTCATCATTGTTGTTCTTCTGAGTCTGGGATGGCTTAATTTCGAAATCGAGAAAGACCCCGTACGTCTTTGGGTCAGCCCGACCTCCGATGCTGCTCGAGAAAAACAATTCTTTGACGACAACTTCGGCCCGTTCTTTCGCACGGAACAAGCCTACCTGGTCAATGATACAGGACCCGTCTTGAGTTACGACACCCTGAACTGGTGGTTTGACGTTGAAAGCCGTATTCGTCGTATGATTTCGCCAAAGCTACAACTCAGTCTGGAAGACGTCTGCTTCAAACCCACTGGAAACGTATGTGTTGTGCAATCACTTACGGGGTGGTACGGTGGCTCATCAGCTGGCTTGAGCCCCAGCAACTGGGCTAAAACACTTAGTCACTGCGCCACGTCACCCGGTGATCCTAGCTGCTTGCCTGATTTCAAATTACCCCTTCAGCCGACGATGGTTCTTGGTGGCTACGATAATATCGAGAGTGTTCTCGATTCCAAAGCCTTGATTGTTACGTGGGTAGTGAATAATTTTGCTCCTGGAACAGAGGGGGAAATCAGAGCAGTTGACTGGGAAAATAGCTTGAAGCAAGTCCTTGGAGTCGTTCAAGAAGAAGCACAAGAACGTGGTCTTCGTTTGTCGTTCAGCACTGAAATGAGCTTGGAACAGGAGCTGAATAAGTCGACCAACACCGATGCCAAGATTGTGGTTATCAGTTATGTGATCATGTTTATATACGCATCTCTTGCTCTAGGCTCCGGCGCTCTGGCTTTCCGATCACTTCTGAAGAACCCCTCAAACGCGCTCGTTCAGTCCAAATTTACACTAGCCATTGTTGGAATAGTGATTGTACTGATGTCGGTTTCTGCATCGATTGGGCTGTTCTGTGCTCTTGGCATCAAAGTCACCCTTATAATTGCCGAGGTCATCCCATTCCTGGTTCTCGCGGTCGGAGTGGATAATATTTTCCTCATTGTTCATGAGTTTGATCGCGTGAATATCAGCCATCCAGATGAGGAGATTGACGAGCGTGTTGGCCGTGCGCTTGGCCGCATGGGCCCCAGTATATTACTGTCGGCCATCACTGAAACCGTGGCCTTCGCAATGGGTATCTTTGTGGGTATGCCCGCTGTGAAGAATTTTGCTGCATATGCAGCTGGTGCTGTTTTCATCAATGCAATTTTGCAAGTGACAATGTTTGTTGCTGTTCTGGCACTCAATCAAAGGAGAGTCGAGAGCCTTCGTGCGGATTGTTTCCCTTGCTTGACAGTTCGCCGGGCCACATCATCAGGGCTTCAAGATGGTGCTGTCTATGAGGAAATGGCCGGAGAAAGCTTTCTCCAGAGATACATTCGTCGGGTCTACGCCCCGAATTTGCTGGATAGGCGAGTCAAGGCAGCAGTCATCGTTGTCTTTCTCGGCATATTCACTGCCGGTCTGGCTCTGATACCCGAGGTCGAGCTGGGTCTCGACCAGCGCATTGCCCTTCCGCGAGAGTCATATCTCATTCAGTGGTTTGACGATCTTGCTGACTATTTCCACACTGGGCCTCCGGTGTATTTCGTCACGCGTGGCGTCAATATCACTGACAGGGCTCACCAACGCCAAGTTTGCGGTCGATTCTCGACATGCGACGAGTATTCGCTACCTTTCGTGCTAGAACAAGAGTCCAAACGCCCGGAAGTTTCATATATGAACGGCGCTACAGCAAGTTGGCTGGATGATTTCTTCTATTGGCTCAATCCCCAGTCAGATTGTTGCAAGGAGAACGGCAAAATCTGCTTTGAGGATCGCACACCAGCTTGGAATATTACCATGTCCGGCATGCCTGAGGGAGAAGAGTTCATCCACTATGTAGAGAAGTGGATCAAATCGCCTACGGACGAGTTTTGTCCGCTTGGAGGCAAAGCTCCGTATAGCAATGCTCTCGTCATCGACAAAGAACATTTGACCATCCCTGCCAGTCACTTCCGAACGAGCCATAGTCCGTTAAGGACACAGGCTGATTTCATCAACGCACAAGCATCGGCTCGGCGCATTTCTAATTACCTGTCCGAGGAGCACGACATTGATGTCTTTCCTTATTCTAAATTCTACATCTTTTTTGACCAATACGCCTCTATTGTCCGTCTCACTGGCACTCTTCTCGGCGCCGCTGTGGGTATCATCTTTGTTGTAAGCTCACTTTTCCTCGGATCACTGGCTACTGGCGCAGTTGTTACTATAACAGTGATTATGATTGTGGTGGATATAATCGGCACCATGGCGGTTGCTGGCGTCTCGCTGAACGCCGTGTCTCTTGTTAATTTAGTTATTTGCGTGGGTATTGGAGTCGAGTTCTGCGCACACATTGCTCGTGCATTCATGTTCCCATCGAGAAACATGCTCGAAAGATGTCCGAAACTTCGTGGTAAAGATGCACGTGTCTGGAGCGCACTAGTCAACGTTGGCAGCAGCGTTTTCAGCGGAATCACCATTACGAAACTACTTGGTGTTTGCGTGCTTGCCTTTACGCGAAGCAAGATCTTTGAGATATACTATTTCCGGATTTGGTTGGCCCTGGTGGTGTTTGCGGCAACTCATGCTTTAATATTTTTGCCTGTGGCTCTAAGCTACTTTGGTGGGGAAGGTAGGTCATAAGACTCTATTGTTGTTACTGGCGTGGTTTGGACTGACTCTTCAACTTTTATTAGGATACGTGGATCCCGAGTCTGATGGTGGTTTGGAGGATAATCTCGCCGCGCGCGGATATCGGTCGTTACTAGCTAATGACGACTATGACTCTGAAGAAGAGTATTGAGGCAGCTTTGATATAATAAAATGACTTGCCATTTTTTGTACGATCAAACAGTTTGCGAGCAGTGAAACAACAAACTTTTCTATGTTCAGGCCACGCTAGGGTTACAACCGGGAATACTGGCGCACAAGTTTAAAGGTCAAAGGCCTTTTCGATTTCATTCCCAATGCTAGTCGTCAACATGTAGCTATATACGAGAAGGGAAAGGTGGTGTTTGGTCATTTTTGTCTGTAAAATCAAAGACGGAGCAATGAAAGCGAAATTTTCAGGTTATCACAACCTTGTTTGAACGTAGAAAAAGCATAAAACTCTCACAAAAGCTCCAGGGCAATGAGCTATTTTTTCATCTCCACGTATCACTCACGGTTGCAGCCAGTCCTTGACAGCCTGTAGGTACCGTGTAGCTGCGATTAGGATCGCTTTCCCATGTAAAGCTTCCATCCGTGTTCTTAATGATGAACTTATACTGGAACGCCGTTCCAGAGGGGAGATTGACTGTCACAGACCACAAGGGATTCGACGAGGTGTATTGGGAGGCCGACAATGCAATCGCATTGGATGTGCTCCACGATCCGAGCTGACTGATAGAACCGGCAATATAGACTTGTTGGCCATAGCTGGTCGTAACCACCTCGTCAAAGGTGACCGCGACAGTTGAAGCAGCTGTACAGCTTGTGGTTTCCGTACCTTTACAGAGCGAGCTACCGGAGACAGAAGACCAGGGTAAAAACGCTCTTGGTTCACCGGAGGCCATAGGCACGGCAATTGTGCCGCTAGAACTCACCGTGACGTTTGTGCAGGTGTATAGCTCAGTGAGTAAGGCGCCGGATGTATAACCACTTCCGCTGAGTGAAAGGGTATAAGAGCTTCCGCTCGAGCCGAGGTTTGAGAGAACAGTAATGAGCTGTAGACCTGTCGTACCTTTGCGCATGGCAATGGTATTTGAGTCTTGGTAAAACGGTGTGTTCTGTTTTGTTTCCCCCAGGCTTGAGTCAGAATGGATCTGCATTGGGAAAAGCAAGCCATCGAGGGCGATTTGGTTTAGAGACTTACCTGATAAGTCAAAAACCCAGGATCTTTTGTGATAGCCAGAGTTCGGATTGCGTTTGTGGTAGAAGTATGTGTGTATAGCTCTGCAGTTGTCGAGTAATCTGAGGGCCAAAGAGCTTCACGATTCAGAGGAACGTTGCCTCCGCTAAAATGCTGCTCTTGACCATAGTACAAGATTGGGATTCCATCGGTTAGGAAAATGAAGGAGATCACACTTTTGGCTTCGGAGTAATCGCTGGTATAACTAAAAGTAGAGCAATTCGCAGTGTCAGACATGGAAGAAATCACCTCGGGACAAAATTTCAGAACTCTTGTTTAGACTTACGAGGCAAATCTTGGATTGTCGTGATTCTCAGCAAAGTTTCCAAGCAGAGATGTGTCGGCACAGTCAGCCTTGACGCTGTTGATCATGTTGTAGAGATTACTGATACTGCCGCTGGACGATTCAAATGCGTAGAGTAGTTGATAGTAGCTGCGTCGTAACATCAGTATTTGGAGTACCTAGGGAGTTCCACCACAGTAACCTTGAAGAACTAGATTCTTACATCGGGTAATTCAGCACACCATTGAGATAATTTTGATACGGGCAAACATATGTTGGATCTCCGTCAAGTACTTCGCCAATGCAGTACACATTGGCTGAGTCTTCGAAATTTGGGAAGAAGTCCTGTTGCATGTGTTTTGCCGAGTCGATTCGTAATCCATCAACTGTTTCGTATCAAAGTGTGATTAGTTTGAGTTGCATAGTGGCCAACCTTGGAAGTGGAACGTTGAACGAGATACATACTAGAATAATTTGAGACGAAGGACTTGACCCATGAATTCCAGGTATCCATGACGAATGGCTGAGTGGTGTTGAGATCAGGTAAAGATACAATAGTATCTCCCTCCCAGCAGTCTTCCACGTTTGTCTGATTGTTATAATTGGAGATCAGGCAGTAAGGATGATAGTAACTCTGCGATGGAAACGGGTTGAAGATGCTGTAATCGACACTCGTACCGGGACCATCGTACGCCTTGATGTGAACCGTTAGTCATTGAGCTTCTTCGTGGACGAATTTGTACGACATACCATGTTATTAACCACGATGTCAACCATCAAATACATTCCTCGCGCGTGCAGCGCCTCGGAAAGAGCCAATAAGTCCGCAGAGGAGCCGAAATTAGCATTAACAGCATATCTGGTGAGCGCAAAGTAAGTCAACTGTCTCCTAGTCATTCAATGAAAGCCTGGGCAATCTTTACTCACGCATTCTGCTGCCAATATCCGTGATAGGATTCACCGTCTTGAGTATCCCCTTGGAAGTTCTCCGTGACAGGTGTTATCCATAGGGCCGTAAATCCCATCCCTTGAATGTAGTCAAGCTATTTGGGGATGCCGTTTTAGTAAGTTTTCGACTTCCCATCACATGCAAAGATGTTCACGTACATGGTTTATGACTCCTTGCCAGCTGCCACCGCAGTATAGCTGGTAATTCCGTCAGTACACCAAAAGAATAGCTGTTAGTACAATCCAGCCAACTTACGCCATCTGCTACATCACAAGAAGCAGTAGTGGAATTATCTGTCCGCCCAAATCGATCTGTCATAAGGAAGTATATCGATTGACTGCGCCATCCACTAGGGGATAAGGCCAATGATGTAGTCGCAACACATCCCCACAAGAATGACAATGAAGAAAGCTTCATTTTGACAAGGACTTGAAAATTGCATCTGCTGCTTTGCAGACTTCAAATCTCAAATATGATTCTCAGCTACAGAATCACAAAGCAGACGGTAAACCTGGGGGGACAGGAGCCCATTTCTACTTCTTCGCACTATCACACGACTAAAACTAGTATAACAAAAAGAGTATGCACCGGTAGTCGGCATTTGGATCAAAAGTTCTACTCCGCATTACTGCCAACCAGGCACGTAAATGCCGGCAGACAAAAAGCACCAATGTCGGCAAATTTACAATCGGATCGGCCAACCCAAGCATTCGATGAACACGGCAGGATGAGTTTAGTGCGCCGGTGATTATGATGGCTTGTATTGGGCAAGGCCTCGAATGCAAGGATTAGTTTCAAATGCTCAATCGGGAAAGTCTGAAATGCATGAGGCTTGCCAATGCCGAAACGCCGCAAAAGGCGCGCTCCAGCAATCCCCACACTTTGCAATTTATGCATGTTTCATGATCGAGGTGACGAAGTCATAATTGCCTACTTAGGTAGGTGTCCATGACAGGGCCGATCAGAAAAATCTCATGAATAAATGAAAGACCCAATCGTTTCACTGTAGATTTCCGGACCCCTCGTCTGGCAGGTGAAATATCCTACAACGGGTCATCGAGCCTATGAACGTCCCACTCTAGGAGTTCCAGTTAGTATGGAGTACATCGAACAGCCATATTAATGCTAACTTCTTAAAGACGGTAATTCTGAGAAGAGGTTACATTTGATGTCACTCCATTTCTGGATTTTCTTCTGCTCTCCAGACAATCAAGGAAGAAAAAAAGCTGACAGGCAGCCCCCTTGGCCGTTAAGCGACTTTCCCCTCTATAGTTACTTCTCCGCTCACGGGCAATTACCGGAGCAAAGCATGCTCATGTGGACTTTTGCGAAATTGCGATTTCTGGGGAACTACGAATGAAGATCAATCGGCTTTTCTATCGTCGTAATTATTAGTCGATCCTTTACACATGCTGATTTAGTCAGGACGATCTCTCAGGAAGCTAAAAAGGCGGGAGTACTACTTACCTACAGAACTGACCCGTGATATTTGCGGTGCGTCGGAAGCCTCATCATGGTTTGGTGCGTATATGAGTAGTTTTGGGTGAATAACCAAAGCATTTCCAAAAATTGTCAATGCCTTCATCTAATTAGCAGATGACGCATCAGTCTCCGATGAAGGTCCGCCATACCTTTAATGTATGGAGTAACAATTGTCCGAATTCCAAGGATGTCACGGAGAGCCGCGGGTCTATTTGACTACCTAGGCACACAATGCATCCCAGAACGCATTTGACTGCCGGTAGACCTGGAAAGAAGTAGGATTCTTCACAGGTTACAGTCAAATTTCCAATCGCATGAACTATAACGAATGAAATCACTAAATTGATCATAGTGCTGCAGATTTCGAGTTAGACATGACCTCGGGATGAAAACAAAAGGAGAGAAAAAGAGGAGTCTATACCCTAACCCTTATAAGATATGCGTCAGGGTTAGGGCTTGAAAAAAACAAAAGTCCGAAAAGAGACAAGTGCGGGGTGGAGATGCGTGTGAGCGTCTCATTGGTTTATTCTGCTTACTGTTTATACGCTAGTACAGATCTGGCATAAGCTTTAAGAAAAATTTACGAAGCTCTGAATTATTTTTTTTTCTCCTTCTCTTACTTCGTCTACTTCAAAATCCCTCCTCTGGGAACATAAACACACTGTGCTGTGTCCTTCACTCCGCTTGTTTTTCATTTCAGCTTTTTGTGTAATTTCGGTTGATTCTGGGGACTGAATCTACGAAGCAGCATTCTTTTCGGAAGCTATTGCAGCTGTTCCTGATTTGCAACCCCGCATCCGCCTGTGATTTTTTTTCTTTTTGTAAACAGTATCGCGCTGTTTGGCGAGATATAACCTACGTGTGCGCCCATCATGGACCAACAACGGTTTCTGCAGCAGTTGCAGATTATTCTAAACCGTGAGTCTACTGTCTTTCATCCCAGTGAAGGTCGAACCGGAATACTGATCCTTAAATCATGCAGCGGCATCCGGGGATCTGAAAGAGGCGACTGGTGTCCTGCAAAAGGAGTTCTACACCAAGCCCGAGTCATTTCTCTTTCTTCTTCAGTTAGCCACATCCCACGATAGTGATGATCTTCGTCAACTCGCAGCCGTCGAGGCTCGCGGTCTCGTCGGGAAATTCTGGTTGAAGGTCCCTGCCAACCAGAAGCCCCAAATTCGCGAACAACTGCTGCGTGGTACCATGAGCAGTAACTCCGAATTAGTACGTCACGCTATTGCTCGTATCGTCTCGTCCGTGGCCAAGATCGACCTCCAGGATGGCGAGTGGGCGGATTTGCCCAACTTTCTCCTCCAGGCAGCTCAGAGCGGGAACAAGGAGGAAAGGGCTATTGGTGTCTACATATTTTTCACAATTCTCGAGTCCCTCGGAGAAGGGCTCGAAGACAGATTTCAGGATTTATTCACACTCTTCAGCAAGACAATTCGCGACCCCGAGAGTGCTGAGGTCCGCATCAATACTCTTCTCGCTTTGAGCAAGTTGGCTATGCACCTCGACTCTGACGAGGACGTTACTCCTGTCAAGGCATTCCAACAGCTGTTCCCGGATATGGTTCGAGTTCTTAAAGATGCCATTGACACAGCCGATGAAGATCGCATTATGCAGGCGTTTGAGGTTTTCCAGACTCTGCTTGGATGCGATCCGGCTTTGATGAATGTCCACATGAAGGATTTGATTACATTCATGAACGAGGTCTCTGCAAACACTCAACTGGCCGATGATACTCGCACTCAAGCCATCAGCTTCCTTATGCAATGCGTCAAGTATCGCAAATTGAAAGTCCAAGCTCTGCGCGTGGGTGAACAGCTTACTCGCACTGCTCTGCACATCGTGACAGAGCTCGACGATGATGAGGACGAGGACGAGATTACTCCTGCCCGCTCTGCACTTGGCCTCCTTGACATGCTTGCTCAGAGTTTAGCTCCTAGCCAAGTCGTCGTTCCCTTGCTTCAAGCACTGGGCCAATACTTCAACAGCGAGAATCCCGACTATCGTCGTGCGGGTATCTTGGCTCTTGGAATGTGTGTCGAGGGCGCCCCGGACTTCATTAGCAGCCAGTTCACCGAAATCTTTCCGATCGTTCTTCATCTCCTCAATGACAAAGAACCTAAGGTTCGCCAGGCAACCTTGCATGGAGTTGCTCGGTTAGCCGATGATCTCGCAGAAGACGTCGGCAAGGAACATGCCAAGCTTATGCCACTCCTCGTTCAAAACCTTGCCAGTGCAATGGAAAACTACAAGGGAGAAGAAACCGGTCCTACAGTCAGCATCATGAAAGCGGCTGTCAGCTCTATTGATGCAGTTGTCGACGGCCTTGACGAGAAGGATGTTGTTCCTTACCAAGAAGAGCTCATACCCCTCCTGCACAAGCTCTTCCAACACCCAGACTTCAAAATCAAAGGCTTGACAGCAGGAGCTATTGGATCTCTGGCATCCTCAGCGGGAGAATCATTCCTTCCGTACTTCGAGAAGTCCATGCATTTGATGCAGGAATATGCCACCAAGAAAGAAAACGAAGAAGAGCTTGACCTCCGTGCCAGCATCATAGATGCCATGGGAGAAATGTCCGCAGCTGCTGGTCCTCAAAACTACCAACCCTACGTTGAGCCTCTTATGCGTGCCAGTGAAGAAGCTCTTCACCTTGACCATTCTCGCCTCAAGGAAAGCACATATATGTTGTGGGGATCCATCTCTAAAGTTTATGGAGAAGATTTCAAGCCTTTCCTCGATGGTGTCTTCAAGGGTCTGAGTGCCTGTATCGAGCAAGAGGAAGCTGACTTGGAAGTCGAGCTTGGCGACGCCGCTAAGGATCTCGTGGGCCAAGAAGTCACTATTGGAGGCCGCAAGATCAAAGTCGCCGATGTTTCTGACGATGAGGATGGTGGCATCGAAGACATTGATCTTGAAGATGAAGACGACTGGGAGGACTTCACCACTGTGACTCCCTTGGCTCTTGAGAAGGAAATTGCCGTCGAAGTAATTGGTGATTTGATCAGCCACACCAAGGGCGCTTATCTTCCTTACTTTGAAAAGACCATCGAGCTTGTTCTTCCCCTCACAGAACATCCTTACGAAGGAGTTCGTAAAAGCACTATCAGCACGCTTCATCGTGCCTACGCCACGCTGTTCGCACTGGCTGAAGAGAACGGTCAGATGGCCAAATGGCAACCTGGTCTCCCCCTGAAAGTCCCTCTTCCTACAGAAGTCCAGAAATTTGCTGAGATTCTCATGACTGCCACCATTAAACTGTGGGGCGAAGAAAGTGACCCGTACGTATCCATTACCTTGTTTGCTGCATTTGTTCGATTGCACATCGGACAGCTATACCCTCCTGTTCCACATGATGACAACACCGTTACCCAGCTCACTCAGACATGCACTATTACAGCATGATTGATGTTAAAAGCGTTTTCCAACCTAAACTGATTTTGGATCCTTATCCTTGACTTATACCATTCGGAGATTGCTTGATTTTTGCTAATAATCTCTCTCATAGGGCGACTGTTGGTGATCTTTGCGGCAATCTCGCCGAGAACCTTCGCTACACAGGTCCTGCGTTGGTTGCAGATGAAAGCGTCTTGACCAATGTCATCCAGCAAGTGACTGATTTGATTACCAAGAAGCACGCTTGCCAGCAAGAATTTGGAGAAGACGAAGAGCTTCAGGAGACTGCGGGAGAGACTTCCGAATTCGATTGGATTGTGATTGACCGTGCGCTCGATGTCGTTTCTGGATTAGCTGCGGCTCTTGGTCCCGATTTCCCTCAGTTATGGAAGATATTCGAGAAGAGCATTCTTCGATTCGTGAGCAGCTCCGAGAATATTGAACGTGCAACTGCTGTAGGCACACTTGCCGAAGTCATCACTGGAATGAAGGATGCCGTCACTCCATTGACAGGCCGCTTGTTGCCACTGCTCATTAAGCGACTCGATGATGAAGATCCTCAAACCAAGTCCAACGCTGCTTACGCAACTGGCCGTCTGATCGAGGCCACAAATGATCCTTCCATCATTTCGCAATTCCCAACCATTCTTGAAAAGCTCGAACCGTGTCTTCAGCAGCAAGTTTCTCGCCTCCCAGACAACGCCACAGGCTGCTTATCTCGCATGATCCTGAAGCAACATGACAAGGTCCCGATTGCCGAAGTTCTCCCTGCTATTGTCAATATTCTGCCTCTGAAGAACGACTACGAAGAGAACGAGCCTCTCTATAAGATGATTGCGCAGCTTTGTAAGTGATAAACCCAATTTCTTCTTGCTGTTCAACGCGAACTAACAATGGATTCCAGACAAATGGGAAGACCCCACGGTCCGCCAGCTGACGCCCCAACTCCTTCCTGTGTTCCAAGCTGTCCTCTCCGATGATGATCAACTGGAAGACGAACGTCGCAAAGAAGTTATAGAACTTGTTTCGTGGCTCAACAAATAAGTCGAGTCAAGCGAAACATTCAGTAGACCTTTGACGACAAAGTCTTGTTATGACCGATAGATTTTAATGATCACAAGAAAGAGGTTCAGAGATACCCCCCAGATTTGATGACACGCAAAAATGATGACGATCCCAGAGCGGAGGTGTGGATTTGTCCTATATACGGATGATAATGATCAGATTAGTATGTTGCGTTCATAAATTTGACGAGTCAGACACCCGAGTCGGGAGTTTAATCTGTCAATTTACGAATGCATGGCTTTATTTCTGATTTCATACTGTCGATGTCGATGTTATTATTCATTACCAGCATTTGCAACCCTTTGTTTTTCCATTCTAGCCGATCAATACCTAGCAGTAAATAGACCATCCTGTTTCTTGACTTAATCAATATTCAGAATTGTTGGAATAAATCGTATTCAAGATACCTAGGCCTCGGGGTAGAACTACAACATACGGAAACTACCTGGAATGCAAATCTGATACGCAGACGGTGCTTAATTGTCCTTACTACCATCAGTCCGTGCCGCGGGGTAGGGTGGATTTCTGCTTCTATTATGGGGTGTATCTGTATCCCCCACGCTGTAGAACCAGACCAACAAGACATCGGGGAGAAGCCTCGGGGAATAAGCTTCGAAGTCTTCCCACAGAAGATGTTGTGCAGCTAATTGCCGCACTCTGCAGAACAAGTGCCGGAACCAAGTACGACGCTATTCTCATACGGTACATGCGTCCACTCGGAGGGGTTCCGAACTTTGCTTGGATAGTCAATACGGATTTGAATTCAATTTATCCTTTTTTATAAATGTCTCAGTTACTGCTTCGAAATATCATTTTTGCTCATTGATCTAAGCCAAAAAGCCATACCTGAGTGAAGTTCGATATCGCCAACATGAATACGAATGAGACCGACAAGTTCTCATGCCCTTACTGGGACCAGACATTGGCAGTTGAAGAAAGAGTAAAAGATCTCGTTCAGAGAATGACAATTTCCGAAAAAGCAGGTTTACTCTTCCATGACATGGTTGCTATACAGTTTAAAGGGCATTTCGACAACGAGGCTTCTAATGCCGAACGAACCAAGGATCTGATAACTAAGCGAATGATGAATCACTTCAACTTCGTTGGCCCAATTGAAGATGCTCGAAAACAGGCAGTATGGTATAATAGTATTCAGGCCCTTGCACGATCCACTCGCTTGGGTATACCGGTTACGCTTTCGACTGATCCGCGAAATCACTTTACCGAGAACGAGGGCACTGGCGCTTTGGCAGCTGCTTTCTCGCAGTGGCCTGAAACACTCGGTCTTGCTGCTCTCAGAGATACCAAACTGGTACATGAATTTGCAAATATGATTCGACAGGAATACATTGCGACCGGTTTCCGCCTGGCGCTGCATCCGCAAGTCGATCTAGCTACTGAGCCGCGCTGGGCGCGCATCAGCGGCGGATTTGGAGAAGATGCTGATTTCACTGCTGAGATCGTTGCGGCATATATTAAAGGTCTCCAGGGTGATTCACTAGGACCAAAGTCGGTATCTGCAATGACTAAACATTTTCCTGGTGGGGGTCCCCAGAAGGATGGCGAAGACCCTCATTTCACTTATGGTAAGGAACAGATATACCCAGGGGGAAATTTCGAATATCACTTGAAACCCTTCCGAGCTGCAATTGCTGCGGGTACTTCTCAGATAATGCCTTACTACGGAAAGCCAGTTGGTACTCAATATGAAGAAGTTGGATTTGCTTTCAATCGCCAGATCATCACGGATTTGCTGCGCAATGAGCTCGGATTCAAAGGGATCGTCTGCACGGACTGGGGTCTCATCACAGACGCAATAATAATGGGACAGGACATGCCGGCCCGGGCTTGGGGCGTAGAGCATTTGTCACCGCTTGAGCGAACGAAGAGACTATTGGAAAGTGGTTGCGACATGATGGGAGGCGAATCTTGTCCAGAGCTGGTAGTCCAATTGATAGAGAATGGACTTATTTCGGAATCCCGGGTGGATATCTCTGTCGAAAGGGTCTTGCGAGAAAAGTTCGTCCTGGGTCTATTTGAAAATCCCTTCGTAGATGAAGACGCAGCAGCTAAGATTGTGGGTTGTGAGTCTTTCCGCGCAGCAGGTAATCAAGCCCAGCGGCGGTCATACACCCTGTTGAAAAACGAGAAAGGCATCTTACCCATAAGCAATCTGAAGGGCAGGGTTGTCTATTTGGAAGGTATTGAACATGGCTTATTTGAAGCGGCGGGATGTACTGTCGTTGCCAAACCAAAGGATGCCGAAATTGCATTTTTACGATTAAAGGCTCCTTACGAACCACGCCCTGGGGGTTTTGAGGCTCGATTTCATGCTGGATCACTTGAATTTTCGTCTCAAGAAAAAAGTCGTCTGGCTGCCATCTTCAGCGCTGTCCCAGATGTTGTCGTTGATATTCATGTTGATCGACCTGCGATTATTCCAGAAATTGCCGAGGCCAGCTCTGCCTTGCTCGTTAGTTACGGAAGTAGCCCAGAGGCCTTCCTGGACATAGTTGTTGGCAATGCGGAACCTGAGGGTCTATTACCTTTTGACTTACCATCGTCCATGGAGGAAGTGAGAGCATCCCGCTCGGACGTTCCTTACGACACAAAAAATCCTCTCTTCCGCTTCGGTGATGGATTGAGGTATAGCAAGCCTTAGATCTATTCAAGTAAGAAAAACTACAATGACACTTTTTTATTTTAAATGATGTACGGGAGTCAATGCCACTTTTCTCCAGTCCACGTCCGTACTAAGGCATTCGGAGCGGTCAAGCTAAGCAGGCTTTAAGAAGTTGGACTGGGTTGAACTTTCGCCTGGTTGTTACACAATTAAGTTGTTGCGGAGACACGCTGGGAACTGGGGAGATCCCTGCGTTGAGAAGAGCCTTCAATTCGAGTCTCTTTATTTGGCTAAGGTTTCTTCTGATTTACTCAGTAGCAATGATCAGTGAATGGCATCTCTTAGAAGGCACATTCCATGAAGCAACAGGTTTCGACTACTGGGCTGTACTACTCAGCCAAAGGACTATCACGAACCAGAGGAGGATTATTCTGTCGGTGCTCAATGCTACAAGTCCCGAAAGTCCGATCAAAAAGTACAAATATAGCATATTTGCTTTATTGCATATTCTGTTGCCTTGATGCTGTTGCAACGAGAAACCTTCGAGTACCTTGTACAATGACAATTGAATTTCAATGAGAAGCTTCGTCTTTGACTCATAGTCAAAGACTACATGTTTCAAAGACGCTGTCCTCTGAATGCGCACCAAGACCTCCTACACGACCGGCCAGCCGCTGGAAAAGTTGATTTGGTTCCAACCAAATTGAGCCTGCGAGTCTGCGTAGCCGATATTTGTGTTGATATAATGGTAGTAGAGAACAGGCCCCAAAGATGGGTCATCAATTATACCCCTTCATCTATTAGCACGTGATTTCACAAGATGTAGCAAGTTAGTGCCTGATAGAAGACTTACTGGCCTCCTGGTCCATAGACGTAGCCGTGACTTTGTAGGACGATTGTTCCACCGCCGTTGGTGCAAGAAACTCCATTACTGTCGATCTAATTTTAGGGTTAGCATCATTTAATAATCTATTTTCTGATTTGGCCAAAAGTAGGACGATAAACTTCCAAGATTGGAAGTCTATAATATGGGATTACTCACAAATCCACCATTTGGCTGCGTTGACCGACAGACCTTTATCATATATTCTTGACCTGGGGGAGGACGCGATGTGTCATATCCGCAGCATTGTCCAGCAGAATAGAATAAATAGTAATAACCGTTTTGTTTATATATAAAGGCACCTTCAATAGCATGGGTTCCAGAAGGATTGTATGCCAAATTATAAGATGAACCAGACGCAGAAGTCGGCGGGCTATTCATCGATACCTGGTAGATATCATGCCAGAAGGACCCGAATGTAAGATAGAACTTCCCGCTATCCTGTAGCAAGTTTGGATCGATAGCATTGTAAGGTTTTCCGCTGGAAGATACTACTCCAACAGAACCATGGTCTGTCCAAGTGTTCAGCTCCATCGTAGGCGAAGTTGCTAGACCTATCGCTGAGTCTTGAGACCCAAAGGTACTAACCGCGTAATAAACGTAATATAACCCATTGACAAGAGAGACATCGGGGGCCTGGAATTGTTAAGATTCTTGCGGGACTACAAAGTTTTCCAATTGCAGATAGTCATACCCAGAGATCTTGGTTACCAGGGAGGTTGATTGACGAACCTCCCGGTAAAACAGATCCTTCCGCACTCCATGGGCCTTGAATGGATGAAGCTCGTGCATACGAGATTTTGTCTCCGGTTGAAAATCGGAAGTACGTGCCATCTGAAGCCCTCTTGATCAAACCTGGATCATGAACTGTGCACGCGCCAGAGCATGACCCAGGGTTGGCGTAGCTGAAAGCCAAGGCCGAAAGACTCAATAAAAGCAGCGAGTACATCGTACTGGCTATGAAGAGGCACTTTCTTCAGAAACAATTATAATCCAATTCACTGAAGGTTTATTAGCAAAATAAACACTTTCAACTCCAAGAAAATGCCAAATTCAGACGATCAAGATATTTTCAAATAGCAAATTGACATCCCCAGAGGAATGTTTTCAAGAATCGAGTATTGCCGATGACCCGCGCAACGGCCAACGATTTCCAAGCAATGATGTTTCAATGTTTCACATTGTAGCCGATGTAAGTGGTGGCTTTTAGCAGCGGCCCATTTCATGGTCTGTATCTTCGGTATTTCTACCGCTAAAATTTCCATGAATCAATTTGCAAATCTCAGGACTAGCTTAGGAGAGGTGACTCCCCGCACATCCCGAGCTCCCATAAATGAACATTACCGGTAAATAGGATGTATACTTATTTGAAAAGTCAATGAATACCTAAAATTGAATCTATAACCTCCCGGAATTCAGTATCAAAATTGTTGGTATTCTCTTCTTATGACCATTATTGTACACGATAAGTTTCACTAAAAACCCACCGAACTTGATGTCTGGGTGTCAGTGACAGTATCTTTTCTGTGGCTAAGCTAGGGCATTTTGGGGCCATTAGCTCTCCCTGTGAATATATAAGAGCAGCCGCTTGCATCTGATAGCCCTATTGAATGCACATGCTCCAAATGGGTATTTTCATTTACATTTGCTCGTCGGTCTCGGGCACAAACCAAGGACTGGCTCGTAATTAACCGCATGGCTGACCTCCCCTCATTGGTCTAGATACCTGTCAATGGCCTGAGAGACTGGAATTTTGATATTGATGAGAACACTTTTTGCGTCCCCGTGCCCAAGAAATGACCTCGGGAATTTTGGCAGAGAAAAACTGCCTTACACCGAATACCTAGATAGCAGTTGTACAATTGTGAAGCCTGAGCGAAATATATTTCATCATCTAAATGTATCTTGGTAGCTGAATAAAAGTCTCCAATCTGATTTTTCCTCCGGCTTGGAAGAGTGACCGCCTCTGAATGGCTTAAGGAATTGGATGTCATGTCGAACATGGATGTTTTACTCGACCAAGGAACCAAGCTACGTGTTACAGCTAGCAAGAAGATACTGAGTTACGGAACATATAGTGCCGAGATAACTTGGAAGTATCAAAGCGGCCGAACGCGTCGCAATGAATAATTAGGTAAGCGAAAGCCAGGGTTTGTGTTGGAATCCCCTGGTTGGATGCTCTCGCCCCATTCACGTCAATTTTTGCTGGTAGGCTATCTTCATTCATTGTGATTTAATGTGTGAGAAAGCTTTCTGATGTCTTCAGGGGAAGCCTTGCAACAGCCACCCACTAAGAATGAATTGAAAGGGCCTCTCGAACGAGCGTCCGTGACGATTTGCGCAAGCTGGCATTCCCAAGGAACCTAGCTCATTGTCAATAAGCAGGCGGCAAATCTGATATTAACAAGTTTAACATACCGTCGCATTTGTGGCATTTAGATCCTGAAGTTCCCATTTCTGCGTTGTCGTGTTATAGACCTCCCCGTTGGTGCCATCTGGATATAGAACTAGAGTTGGAACAACCGCCGTCCGTTCTTGATTGAAGCTAGCGTCCATTTCGTCACTGAATTGTTGAATCAATCCAGAAAGCTTGTAAACCTTTGTACAGTTGATACCCAGGCCCCAAGGGAGTAACCCATTTTCCATTTTCGAAAGTGTGGCCTGTATAACCTGGCCAATTGAGCTTCCGTCGGGTAGGGCATTATCATCACCAGGGAAAACACAAGCGGTCCAAAACGGAATCGTCAGGCCGGCAGCGTGAATTGCTCTTCTGACTGCACGGATCTCATCGAGACGCGGAATTGTCTCGAATGCTACGTAATCTACCCTTTCTGATAGTCTGTTGTCTGCCTCAAGAAAAAGCTGCAATCGCTCCAAATGCCAACGGAAAAGTGCATCTTCGTTATTGTGTTCTGCATCGTAGCTGCCACTGTATTCTTGACCTGGGATCATGCAGGCACCATACGGTCCTAAACTCAACGCAATTTTGGTGGCGGATGTGCCCCGCGCTTGCTCGGCAACATCTAGAGCCCTGCGAAGATATTTCCCTACAGCATTGTGCGGAATACCATTGGGATATTCAGCAGTCTTGGTGCGTGCAAATCCTTCAATAGAAACCTGATAAGTAGCAGTAAGGAGGACGTCACAGCCGGCTGTAACAAATTTGCGCTGACATTTGTAAAGAGTTTCTGGGTCGGAAACAAGGAGATGTGACGCCCACAAAGGAGTGGAAGCATCAAAAGTCACTCCGTGCTGATCCTGAAGGGAGGTTCCAAGGCCACCGTCAAGGATAAGAGTGCGACGCATGTTACAACTTCTGATATGACAGAATGGGCGGACCGTAGACGAATAAAAATTAGTCTGATGACTAGTCGTACTTAGTCGTAGGGATTTGTATCGAGTTAGATTTATTCCGGCACTGCTGGCCATGCATTTCAAGGTTTATGCAGCATGAAGCGGGGACATGCCGCAGTTAGCCGAACTGGAATTGTGGATGAATACCGGCCGAGTAAACAGTGTTATTGATCACATCGCACTATACAACAACAGCCAAATTCATGACCGCCGTAAGGCAAATGCATGTCTCATTCAATTAACCTGCATATTCTTTTTTTAAGCCGTCAAATCTGCAAATTTGAATTTAGCTGTCGACGCTGTCCTAGAAGTCTTGTATACCGGCGTTCTTCGACGACCGCTGAATGTCTCGATCCGAGCGATGGCAACATATTTTGAAACTTTACCGGTGGTCGATTTTCAAGCTCTCAAGAATAGAGCAACAAGCTCCGATGCTTTGGACCGTTTAAGATATGCTCTATTTGATGTCGGATTTTTGTATCTGGAGAATACAGGGCTGGAGGCAAGTCTCTGATATCTTCAGTGGTCGAATAAACTATACGCAAAGTCTGGAAAGCTGAGCGGGATATAGTCGGTTATAAGGGAGACACATCAGGCGCTTCCGCAAATTTTTGATTTACCAGAAAGCGTGAAGCAAAAATGCGGAATGCTGAATTCTCCGTCCTTTCTTGGGTATACCAGCCTAGGTGCCGAAACCACAGCCCAGAAACAAGACCTCCGAGAAGTACCATTTCTTTCTCCGAGACAGTGGACACTATACCTGACAATTTTGGATGTAGCAATTTGACTTTGGTAGCCCGGTGACGCCAAATAGAAATGAAAGTGACACTCCTTGGGTGAATCTTGAAGGACCATCTCAGGTATTTGCTGAACTGAGTCATGCCATTGACGTTGTCCGTGGGCATTATCTTAAACTCAGAGTGATATCTCTATAGTTCCCAAATCCAGAGATCAAGCAACTTGTCGAGACATATATATCTGGGATGTCAGCTCTTTCCCAGGAATTCTTGCATGCCGTGGCTGAGTGTTTGTCGCTGCCTTCAAATACATTCGACCCTTTTCTAGGAAATATGCACCGCTTGAAATTTATCAAGTATCCAGTCTCTAAGTTTGATGCACAGGGAGTTGGTCCGCACAAAGACTCAACTGGTCTTTTCACCTTTCTGTCGCAGGATTCCATTGGCGGTCTCGAGGTACTCAACAAGGCTGGAAACTGGATAAGTGCACCATATATCGAGAACACCCTGGTAGTCAATGTCCAGCAGGGGTTTGAAGCTATTACAGGGGGTTTATGTCGCGCTACAATTCATCGAGTGCTTGTGAGTCGCTCCTGGGTCAACGAAGATTGTGTTGAAGATGTTCTCATGCTCATCCATACCCAAGGCTCCTACTACATGCACGCGATATAGCATACCATTTTTTCAAGCTGTGAGATTAGATCTTACTTTGGATTTCCTGAAAAGCACTGCAGCAGAGATCATGCGTCGAATCCCGGCGAAAGAGTCGGACCTCGGCCAAAAGGTCATGATTCCAAGTGAATTCATGTCACCGATGTTTTCTTGCGTATGTTTCCAATCAGAAGTTTCTTATTCTCAGACTGACATGCGCAGTTTGGAGAAGCTCAATTGAGGAACCGTATTGTGAGCCATCCAGACGTTGGAAGACGATGGTACCCCGACTTGTTCGAGCGGTATTCAAGGGAAAGATTAAAATGATGAGATTGATCCTAATACACGAATGTCTGTGTCTTATTGAGGCTTAAAAATGTCCAATGATTCCTGGCTAATGATGCGAAGCATATTCAAATACATCGTTCTCGTGTCATCCATGGGTGGTGTGGCAAATTGGAGCCTGTTATACAGCTGCTTGTTTCTCGTGTTTTCAGAGTTCATAAAATTCAGAGCAGCTTTCGTTGTACTTTTTAGGGTTTTAACAGTATTTTGCATATTGCAAAATCCTCACAAGAGGACCTGCTACATAATCCAGTAAAATAAAAATTTATCTTACTAGGTAGCATAATTTTGGAAACATCTCGGCGGCTATCGTTCAATGACTTCAATGGCAGTGCTCAAGGACTGTACCATATAAATTGGTATATCAAGCCGAAAATACTGAACAGCATTATCCCTTACCTTTTGCCATTGACTGCATAACAATCTCTTCCAGCCTTGTTAGGGCTAGGGCTAAATGATAGGGTTAGCGCTAGATGTTTTGCCAAAGTGGAGCCACATCAAGATTCTGTGGTGACATCATCCGTCTTTGTTTACTTTTCCAACTTTTCTCTACCTGCCGAGGTTCGTTACGGTTATCACTCCCATATCTCTGAATCCAGACGAGCATAGCAGTTTCCCAAAGACGAACGTATTCTGAGGAGTTCAATTACTCCTAGAGTTGACTCGGTAAGTCAAAAACTGTCCTGACAATATTTCTGGCCTGTGATCTGACTCGTTTGTCGCCGCGGCTCGCAGATTAGAAGGATACCATTCTCCTGTGAAACAACGACGAAAAACAATCAATCGTGGCAATGGCTTGCGCAAATCCTACACATCCGATAAATTATACTCTACCGACTTCTTCCTCGTCTTCAACATCTTCAGTGAAGGGTGGGGTCAAAGGCATCAAGAAGCCATGTTTTGGCTGCGACTGTGGTGATACGGAATGCGATTGCTGCATTATTCCTTGCACTATGATGTAGGACAGAATGAACCATATGTACGATATGTGCCTTATGTCATTGGCAGGCGGATGAAGTCTGCGATATTGCTTCCTATACGTGGATCCACTGTCAGCTCCGGCGAAGGCCATTTCAACACTAATATTACGAGAAACGACATCAACATTACCAACTTATTCGAAGCGAGCCCCAGTCAAATTCCTTGTTACATTCGATCTTGGAAGGAACGATGATTGCAGACTGAAAGTTTTTTCTTTGATTCTCCACGATTCCTACGAATCACTGCTTTCCTTGCATTTTTAGCACTCTTACCATGTAAAGATAATCTCTCAATATTGCTGAATTTTCTTTTTATAACCTATAGCCAACTCCACAGCTAGTCTGTTGACTTTTAGAATATTGACTTCAGTTAGCACGCCAGGTAAGTGGTACAAGGTGATCCAAACTCACAACCAACGGACATTGAACATTATCAAATACTGTTGCCCATCCAACAGGGCTGCAGTCGAGAGAAACACCATTTTTTGCACTTCATCCGCGGCGTCGAATTTATTGTATATAAAAAGAAAAGTAAACCATGGTCGAGAAACTTTAATTTGGGAGCCATGTTAGTTTCAGAGGCCTGTAATCAAAATCCTCTGCAGACAGAACGACATCATGCCTTCCGGTAACCAAACCTGTCTAAAAATGATTCGATCAGATGCAATAGGAGTTGTTGCATCGACATGATCAGAACCAAAGTCCAGTATTTACTGGTAGTAGGAGCTGGAAATTGTGGAAATGTAGGTACAAAAAGGTTATAAAAAGGTTCGGCGACACGTTGCACAAGATCGTAAGAGAAAAAGAGGCTCAGAACCGGATCCCAGTAATCGATGGATCCACCATACTCAAACAATACCTCATTGCTATCAGAATGGAGGTGACAGGAATGACCATGCGGTTGCGCGAGAGGCCCCATGCAGATTACCCCCAGTTCCAACGAGACATGACCTGTGGTATTGTTGAGTACATCAAGACATCCATATGAACTCTCCTGCGGATCAGGATACATATCTCGGAAAATCCTTGAATCTGCCCACCAGCTCTTGTACCTAAGAGGATGCCGAACATAATAACTCTGAAGTGCTGAAAAATCATTTCCGCTGTCTCAGTTTACAAACAGGCTTGTGTAAATGCCTGAGAGTTTTTTCAATATACGTGTCATTACAGGTCCCTAGGTCATAATAAATGCATTCATTACCTGTGATCTTTTCAAGACTAAAAACCGACTTTACTCTCACTAAGACTTATTAAGTTACGCTCTAGATTCGCGATCTACTCTGTAGAGTCAATGAAAATCGAGGCACGCGTTTAGCGTACTGTTTTCCGATAATTGCCCATTCAGCCTATACCACAGTTCAATATTGCGCTTTTTATTAATATATCACGTCAATTAAACACTAGAGTGGAAACTAAGCCAGATGAAACATTGCATCTAATGTCCATTAGTGGAAAACTGAACCGATTGATTTCTGTAAGATTGAGAGGGAATCCATTTATTTGACAAACTAAGGATCTCCGAATTAATTTCGATTGTTCAAGGTTATTGAAGGATGTAATCCCGCTTGTTAGTGTCTCCACTTCTCTCCTCATTTTTTCTGCGAATGTAGAAGTTGTGCGCACCGTGAATTGAAATGTGATTGATGACACTCCCGAGGCTATCTACAACTCGGAATCCATCTTATTAGCGAGAGGAACACTAAATTCCGATTTTGAGTCCGTCGTCTCCGTCTTTTGAATCATATATATATACAATGAGAATCCTGCAGGATTGCGGGTGTGCCTTGCCAGGATACACTTGGCCATCTTACCATCGGATTAGTGTCGGCACAGGGGATAAGAGTTGTTGCCGATAGAACGTCCGTGGCTTGACAGTTATGACGGTCGCCAGCCCTGTCAATCCTGCGGGTGCAAGATTTTCCAAGGTTCTTGAATGTTACTCAGGATCGTGACGATGTGGCTTCATCCAACATGCATTGGCAAAGTGGGATGGCGTTAATCCGAGTCGTCTTTACCAACTCAGAAGCCCATTCCGCAAATTTTCAAAGGCTCTTGGCTGGAAGCCGTGCTTCCAGACATACCGTGGTTTTTGTTAAACATTATTGGCTATTTTGTGAAAGCCATGTTCTCTACTGGATGGGTTAACCCATGTTGTCCCCCTGCGATCTGGGCCGTTATCTGTCCGACTGGACGATATTAAAATGGCCATCCAACTAAGACTCAAAGGCTGTGATTGCAATTATGGGTCGCGAGTCGCGAATGCTACTTCATACTGCATGGCTAATTAACTTGCATCACTGTGTCTGTTCATGGCGTAGCTGACCTAGTCCGAAGTTATCAACCCCTGTCAACCTTCCAAGTTTCCAACAAATTTTTCATATTATTACTACTCCGTATTCATGAGATCGTTAACAACTGTCTCAAGGTTTATCCACATTAGCTGAAGATTCTAGGCATAACTAACAACACGGCACGGTAAGACGTGCCGACGTTCGTGCTAATTGGTCCGTAGTTCATCAGCTACGCAGGGATCATAAGAACATGTTTACGCGAGCTTCAAGCGACGATCATAACCTGTAATTGACATAGCACTGACTAATGAGCACTCAGTGTGATTTGCAATAGGTAGCTAGCATGCTTAAAAGTATGGAATATAGCTAACAAAAGCCACTGAATGCGGCAACGAACGAACTGTTTTTTGAGGCCTTAGTGGAGTAGTTCTGTGGGTAGACTGTGGGGTGATACGGATAGGCGTTGAAAAGGGGGGAGTACCGAGGTAGCGGTATGCGTGTGAAGTAGGTAGTCGATTTTGGATTGTCGAACCCATGTGTTTTACCTGCGACTCGGGAATATTGTGCACATTAGAGAGTGCCCAGGTGTATTTCTTGTCCCAAAGAGCCCATTCATAAGAAGTAGACATTAAGAATAGGTACTACATAGGTATATCCATATCTTTTAGGAGTACTTAGCTAGCATCCACAAAAATAGTATTTATTCAGCGGATCCCACGAATGCCAACGCTGCTGGAAACCTGGAAATAAATTCGACCATCTGAGCACCTATTTTCTTCCAAGGTTTCAAACGGCGGTCTTATAAGATGTTGTCTTCAGCCACACTCTCCCGGTCATTCGGGGTTGTGGCCATTGCGTCTCTCGCCGTCCTCTCAGCAGCAGATATTTGTTCTACCATCCAGGTTGAGACCAATGCAGTGCAAGAACCGCTTTCTGTCTCCTACGAATCAGAACTCCAGGACTACTGGTCTGAAGCGTGCTCCAGTCTAAGACCAAGCTGTATTGTATTCCCAACCAGCGCGGAACAAGTATCGGAAATCATTACCACTTTACAAGGAACCGATGACCTGTTCCAAATCAAGTCCGGAGGTCATATGCCAAATAATGGATTCTCAAGTATTCAAGGCGGACTTCTGATTGCGACTAAAAATCTGAATAATGGAGTCGCATATGATGCAACAACACAGACAGCTAAGATTGGACCTGGATTGACCTGGTCTGAAGCTCAGCAAGGCCTTGCAGGTACCGGGAGGACAGTTGTCGGAGGCAGGCTAGGAGGTGTCGGCGTTGGTGGATATGTTTTAGGAGGTAAGTAGTCGGGTTCGTTTGTTCTTGACATTTTCTAGGTACAATTCTGACTTCCTCTGGTAGGTGGGCTGAGCTTTCTTAGTTCTCAATATGGCTGGGCAGCGAATAATGTGGTCGATTACGAGGTCGTCCTTGCTAACGGAACCGTTACACACGCAAATAATGTCACAAACACTGGTACGCCTAAGTACCTCGTCAATTTATAATGAACTGCAGGGATTAACACTGTATAGATCTATATGCTGCCTTGAAAGGAGGTGGCAACAACCTGGCCATTGTCACTCAATACACTCTTCAAACACACCCAATCTCGAACCAAGTAAGAAGGAGTATCTTTTAACATTTGGTGAAGTTGTACTTGTCTGTTCTGATGAAGTAAATAGGTCTGGGGAGGGGTTCTCACTTTCTCGTACGACAAATCTGCGCAATTGCTTCAAGCAATCCGGGATTTTACAGAATACTACCCTGACGACAAAGCCGCCATCATCCCAACTTGTGAGCACACGGCGTTGTTTACTGAATGGTTTGTTTTTGTATTCTACGACGGACCTACCCCTCCGGATGGTATTTTCAACAATTTCACGGACCTCGGTGCGGATCTCAATACTGCGCAGACGTGGGATTCTTACTATGATCTTGTATGTCACACTTCGACCCTCAAGATGCCTCTCCCCGAGATGATGTTACTAACTCTTTTATTAATAGCTTCAAAGCAACGACCAGTACGACCTGAAGTAAGTCTTGTGCCCCCCATTGCAACACAAACCAGGGTAGCCGCTGATGCACTATTTGAACTGGAATAGGGGTCAACGTTACGGAATTGCCACGGAGACGACGCCTTTACCCAACGCAACTGTCGGGGCAGAAGTAATGAATACTTATCTGGAAACATGGCATAACATAACGAGCGAGATTCTCCTCGATACCGGCGTCATCGGCACAATTGCCTTCCAACCTATGCCGCGAACAATTACCAGCAAGGCAATTGCTCTAGGTGGCGTATGTTTATGAACAACTCCACTCCATACCTGCATTCGGCACTTAATAGTTGTTGAAGCACAATGCTAACGCACGGTGAAAACAGGACCTTCTATCGTTTCCGGATACTACTGACTACATCATCTTTGAACTCGATATTTCGCATTCCTTCGCTTCCGACGACGCTACTACTGAGGCTGCGCTGCAGCAAGTATACACAGCATTGGATAATGCGGTGCAGAACTTCATTGCGCAAGGTGTGCTACCCGATGTATATAGGCCTCTCTTCATGAATGACGCACACGGTACCCAGGATTACTGGGGACGCATCAGCACCGCGGACCAGGCGAGAGCAGCCAGACAACGTTACGACCCCGAGCTCTTCTGGCAAAAGCGTACCAGTGGAGGATTCCGACTGGGTTAATTGAATACAAAGTGCCTGAAAACTTTGTTGCGCTTCTGTGAGATCGGACAGTTACTATAATAGGTAAGCGAGATAACTTATACCATGATGAACCACGCACTGCCTACTTGAAAGCGAAGGATCCTTTGTGCCATGGACAGTCTACTCTCAAAATAAGATGGTGAAAGTATATAATATATTAATCCTTTATTAAAAATAAATTACATATTCGGATACAACTGTAGTCTGTAGTAGACCTCATGGAATTGAAGTGACTAACAGACACATGACGGATGTGCCTAGCAAGTATCCCCAGGAGGGGTGACATCGCTTTCTTTCTTCAGCAACCAGACGTAGTCCTGGATGGAGCCGTCATCGCCACGAACAAATTCCCATTTGACGGCGGTCTCGTTGAAGACGGTCAATTTGCTCAAACCATAGTGGTCCTGGTCCAAGAAGGCAGTGATATTTTCAACCTTTTGATTGCTGCTGAGTGTGCTGTGACTCTCAATATTGCCAGCCATACCATTGACAAAATGGGTGATGGCTTGGCCAGGACTGGTATAGTAGGTGTGATTGTTGACAACGGCAGATTCCAAAACCTCTCCTTTTGCAGTGAGAGGGAAAAGACGCTCGTACCAGTGAATGTGACTATATAATTGTCAGTCCCAGACTAAGCAACACTTGAAACGAAATGAAAGGGAACTTACCCGGCCAGAAAAGCGTCAACGCCATGCTCCAGCAAAAGCTCTTGCCAGGCGGCCTTAATGGCAGTCATGTATGACGAAAAGGCAGAAGAGTACATAGGGCGGTGAGCCATAACAAAGACCCACGGTGTGACTGAACGATCAACTTTTTCCAAATCTGCCTTCAACCACTGATACTGCTCGTAGGCTTTGTTGTCACTATAATTGCCGCCATCAATGCGACCGAACGGACCAGAATCAGTCACGTAGGTCTCGTTTTCCTTGGGAAAGGATTCGCCGCCTTTCAGATCGCGAGCAAAGGGCCATTCAGGACTGTTGGCGAAATCTGTTTCGCTATCGAGACTGATGAAATGAGCTAAACCGTAGTCAAAGGAGTACCAGAAATTGCTGACACCACCAGTTTCCTTTCCGGGTCCCCAAAAGCGGTGCTGGTAAGCAGTGAAGTTTCTCTGCGATGGGGGACAACTATAGTACGTAAGCTGGCTCTTGGGAGCAGTACTGTTGGCCTCGTCTTCATTAAGCAAAGCAGTCAAAACGTTTCCTGGCCCATCGAATTCTGCGCACGCCGCTTCGTGATTGCCTGGCAGAGTCATGTACGGGACTTTCATGGAAACATTCAGCATCCATTGCTGCCACAAATCCCAATTAGACTCGTAAAGCACGCTCATGTCACCGCCTTGAGGGCCACCCTGATTGGCAATCTCTCCAGTCGGGAGAGGAGTCTTGTATTCATTGGGAATGGGATCGTTTCCAGGAAGCCGCGTACTGGTGCCGTTATAGCACACTGGCCAGTCGTCTTCACACGGGAGAATACCAGAGTACCAGTCGTCAGCGTAGCTCAAATCACCTCCGTGCCAAGCGAAAGCGGCACCGTCGTTAACGACTTTATTCAATTGCTTGAAAGTGCCACCGGCATTCGTGTAACCCATGTCATTCAAAACGGCAATAGAGAACTCGCCAGGTGTACCCGCTGGGCGAGAAGTTGAGAAAGTGAGCACGTCGGATTCCGTGGTGCCATTAGCCGCGGCGATCTTATAGTAGTACTTGGTACTGGGCAGCAAATCATTCAGCTGCACTTCGTGGAAAAATTGACTGCATTGAGTGACGGCGGCAACGGCAGAGCAAGGAGGAGTACGATCATAACTAGATACGAACGAAGGGTCAGTATACCGAATTCCATTGGTAATTAGGTGGGCCATCCATGGGGCTGATACTCACGTGTGCGAGTAACCAGTGGCAACCTGATTCAGCTTTTTCGGATCAGTTCCGTATTTGACCTTGGGAGCCTCGCCCAGCCCGAACGGAGTCTGATAGTGGATGTTGATTCCCTTCGGCAAGAACGACAGCGAGATGACGTTGATATTGTTCTTGGGATTCTTATGCTTGGGTTGTACAGCTGGGGCCTCAACTAGACGAGGAAATCCCTTGCCATTGCCATTGACGGTAGGGTCGACCCAATCGGCAACAGGAATTGCGGGACCATTGTAGGGATAAGTCTCGTCGACAACGGGTTTCGCATTGGCAACAGCAGTGAACGAGGTGACCGACAAAGCGGCGAGGACTGAAGCAGCAGTAGTCTTCATCGCGATAGCACTGAGACGATGAGAGATGTTGAACGAGTGACTGAGTCTGGTCTACCGAGGCTCACAACGTACATAAACTGTGCCCGTTCGGAAATTGCAAGACAATTTATATACGATGCGGCCTTTGCTGGAAAATGCTTCAAACCCGGTTATTATCGCAAAAGTTCTGTCAAATTTCCACCACGCGATTCAGTTGCGGGTTATCTCGCGAGAACCTTCGCGATCGAGTCCATTGACAGGGTTGCTGGCCAGTGGCAATGGGCGAAAGGCTGGCATGGTCACATCGTGCCTGAAAAGCCTTTCGATGCAACAAAACATGTGATAAACGCGGACACGGTGATTGGACAGAATCGTTAGAGCGCCGATATTTCGACGATCTTAACTTCTTACCCAGATTGGTTTAGCAGCAGCCACGTTACTTATCCGATCCGAACAGAAAAGGAAATTCTTAACGGTGGCTGGCGCGGTGCCGTCACCCAGGGAACAGCAGAAATCCGAAAGCCGTACTGAATGACTGAATAACTGTCTGATAAATCATCAAATTGGACTTTGAGTTGAAGGATGAGATTGGAATTAGAATTAGAATTGAGAAAGACAAGGAGAATGCTTAATAACTTACTCCCTTAGAGAGTAAAGCAAAAAGGTTCGGCCGGGCCGATACCAGTCCCAAAAAAGAAGGTGTTTAAATAACAGCCAATCAAATCTGGACTATACTTTTCTTCTCCACTATTGCTACAATTATCCAGTTGGATTGGTCAATACCTATATATAGGATCCACTTCAGCCTTGGCGCGGAGTAGCCGTCATTTCACGTGCAAAATAAGCCCACGTGTGGGCAACAACCACGTTTTATTTTCCATCACTGGACCAATTATCTTGACTGCTTAAGTTTGTGCCTTGAAAACAAACACCGTTATCATGCCTACTCGTAAGGGAGGCAAGGTTATTCTACAACCGCCTTCTGAAGTGGAAATTCTCGAGGGTGAGAGTGAAGAAGATGACGAAAATGCTTGGTCTCCACTCCAGATCGCGGCCCGAGAGGGGAACGAAGAGTCTGTCCGCAGCTTGCTCGAGTCTGCCCTCACCAGTGGCAGTAACGCAGAATTGAGTAAAGTAGTCAACGAAGAGCCTCACGGATGGTACGGTCAGACTGCATTGCAAGCCGCGTGTGCCAGTGGCTACTTGAAAATCGTGGAACTGTTGCTGGCCGCTGGTGCAGATGTGGATGCTCCAGGTGGGAACAACGGAGGCCGCACGGCTCTTACCGTCGCAGCGCTCCATGGCCATATTGACATCGTTGAGCGTCTGGTGGAGGCTGGTGCGAATGTGAACATTCAGCCTCATAAATACTACGGAAGGTCCCCATTACAAGGTGCCGCTGAAAATGGACACGTTCATGTTGTAAACTTTTTGCTGGGCAAAGACGCAGATGTCAATACACCTCCTTCTCACAATGCGGGTATGACTGCTCTGTGTGGTGCTGCAGCTGGAGGACACCTTGGTCTGGTCGAACTACTCATCCAGAAGGGGGCCGAAGTGAACTCTCCAGTGGCTCGCTTCAAGGGATTCAGCCCTCTTCAGGCAGCTGCTTTCTACGGACACTCGCCTGTCGTGGTGAAGCTCATCGAGGCTGGTGCGAAGGTCAATGCTGAAGGTTGCCACTACAACGGTTACACAGCTTTGGCCGCCGCCGCTGAACAAGGGCATATTGATGTGGTTGAGAGACTTCTTGCCGCTGGTGCTGACGTTTTACAAATCTCTGGAAATAAGAATTGGACTGCATCGCAGCGCGCATATTTTGTTGGACAACAGGAGATAGCGGAACTATTGTGGAAAGCTGAGAAAGCGGCCCAGACTAATACGACTACTTTAACATAACGACGCCAAACAAATTCCATTCAGCTATAGCCTATATACCCATTCCGACAAATCAATCATACACAGCCTTTCACGACTGGCTAAGGGACCACGAGAAACGATATTTAACCCGAGGCAATCTTCTTAAGTTGCGTCAAGTCGCCGTTGAAAATGTCTGAATCGCCTCCGTACGCGTACGTATCAGCGTTCTGCCAGATAGTCTCGTAACCCCAGTTACCGGGAATGGTGCCAGGTCCATTGTTATTGTATGCAGCTAAGACCAGAGGACACGTCGTACTGAAGGCGGAAGAATCGCCTGTGCAGGTAGTCCACCAGTCGTTTGTGGAGTAAATGAGTGGGTAAACACCTTCGGAAGCATGGTAGGTGTTGACAAAATCGCTGATCCAGCTCACCATTGCGCTGGCTGAAAGCCCATAGCAAGTGGCACCGTTGGGATTGTACTCAATGTCAAGCATTCCCGGAAGGGTGATGCCATCTCCAGACCAGCCGCCACCATGGGCAATGAAATACTTGGCTTGAGTTGCGCCAGAGCTGGAGTCAGGGTGTGCAAAGTGGTAGCCACCACGAATGAAGCCCGCTTTTGTAGCTCCATCATAGTGATTGGAAAAACTTGGGTCAATGTAGTCTGTACCCTCAGTAGCCTTGAATTCTCCTTTAGCGAATTGCAATTTACACGAAGTTTGTCCAGTGTATTCAGTATCTCACCTTGATTATGACGAATCGAGCACCAGAACTGTAGGCACCACTAAAGTCAACCGAAGGTTGATAATCGCTGATATCAAAACCTTGCACGGTGGCCTGAACTGCACCGAAGAGGGAGGCTGAGACAGCCAGTGTAGACAGAATAGTGTTCATTGTAAATATGGATCTCTTTTTCTATTTTGGTTTTATGTGTTTAGTTTGTCCAACACGCAGTATTTTGGGAGGTGGCTTCTATCTGTATTTATACAGCCCGATCAATTACTTCAAGACGGGTTCTCTCTCTATCGGAGCAAACTTACAATCCGAATCTCTCAGCTAAGCTTTACACTATTTCCGAAAAGAAGAAGTTTAGCGAGGATTTGCACCTCAATCCGCGGCTGCACCTGATCGACATCGCCACTCGGGTGAAGAATGTAACAACACATTTTCTGCTTACTTTCATCGTGCACACTTGCATACACATGGCCAGGAAGGTTGGCTGCATACTTGTTGTTAACCCTTGACCAGTGCTGCTGTTTGGAGTAGGAGATTATAGGTGACCGACTGTAGCAAACCGACTATCCAATAATCTCTCAATAACGATCCACGATATACCCAGCTATTCTCAATTGGGAGAAATCACAGATCCAAAAACAGTTCTTGAAGGGCTTCAAAAAAGGCCCCCACGAGGTCCGAGCTGCAGGCAAGTCTTCTACGACAAAACTATTTGCTAGCTAGATTTGCTAGAACTAGTTTATGCTTAATGTGGTGTCCATGTCTAAAGTCAAACTGTAAATGGTCGAAGCCCACCAATATGACCGCTTCTACCCGCTCGCACATGGTTCTTGATCTACCACACGAACCTACGTCGAGTAAATTCATGAAACACCGAATTATCTTCCGCGGGGCTTAAAGCTGACGGCGATCATCCGTCCAAGCCTCCATAACCGAGATTTTGCAGGACCCAAAAAAGGTACCTACCTATCTACATGATCCGCATTCAACGAGCCTCATTGGTTCTTGGACCATTGGCGATGATGTATTTCCAGCTGAATTAAAATTCAAATACATCATGTTCATCAATCTTGGAACTTTATATCCATTGTCTTCTATTTGATTAGCTGCAGTACAGTACTATGTAATACGATGAAGCCCAGGAACACCACTCTGTGACTCGACCGCGAATTAGCCTTGCATGACAAAGTTTAGTTCACCCCTACGGTACCTCGGAGTAAATTATCGTCATAGCCTGAAGTCATTTCTCCGAATCACCTCAACACGCCGAAACTCTCACCGAAAGTTACCTGGGTATAAGCTAGCGGCTTTGCCACCTACTGACGCGCATTATCATGCACGGGAACCTGGATGGTCAAAACAATGAAACACCGTCTTTCGTGATTAATCTTTTTTTTTCGGGATCCATCTCACGGAGAAAAGTCAACTAGCTACACTATTTTCGGAAGGTGTATCTTCACGACACCAGATGTTCTGCTTTTTGTACCCAATGCAGTAAAGTGAGGTCGTATTGCACTTGATAAGTTGTTGCGTCCTAAATACCAAAAAAATTCTCATTATTGAGACTTGTCTCAATCATTTGTTCCAGTCCAAGATCATCCTGAATTGCACTGGGTGACATTCTCCGGGGTGTTTAGTCTACCCATTTTCAATGAAAACAGCAGATTGGGGTCGGGATTCGCGACACGGGGAGTATAAGTTACTTACCCAAGTAAAAACTTGCTTGGTAAAACATTGTGACGAAAGTTCATCGTGCTTGCTATAGCTTCGGAGTCTGCCTCGACGAATACTACGTCAATTAGACTAGTAGCAACGGAGAGACTTGCCACGCCTATGTGCTGTTCAGGTGCGGAGATTGATAGTCGTGGACATTGAAAAGTATTAATGCTCTATATTATTCTCTAAGTTGCACATGTATAAAACATTGGTATATTCGGCCTTGAAGACCACATTTTATGAAAACCTGTCGCAAAGCCGAAATGAGATATGCAAGTTCAATCAATGCCATGTTGATGGCCCAAATGTCTGACCTGGGGCCAAAGACTTCCATGGTGTACCTAGCCCGTCTGCCGTCTGCGCATAGACTGTGTTTCCCCACCATTGCAGCTTGGCACCGGGGAGAAGAATGCAAAGAAAGATAACGACTGTCGACACTGCGACACCGCAGTCGAGCGCCGAGGCGAGTATGTAGTCTTCACAGCGTGCTAGTCAGTATTGTGTTTCGTTGCTCGGAAGTAAATTTGTTTTGTGTATCAGACTTACTGTATTTTGACCACCACGCCCCTCGTCTTCGCTTTATATAGCCGTTGAAGATGGCATTGAACGCAAACCACGACGAAAAGTTGATTCCTGTCGCTGGAGGAACTAGACTCATACCACCAAAAATCACAGGCCAGGAGATATAATTAAAAAACTGCCATTTGCGGCCAAGAGCCCACGTAAGCAATACAACCAATGGCCCAACGAGGAAAAACCAGAGTAGGTTCCCGTAAATTTGACCGTGGGAAAAATTGCGGCCAGGACCAAGAGCACCCCAGATCAAAGAAGAAGAGTAGGTGACTGTTCCGTGAGGACAAGTGTAGCCGTCGTCTTGTTCTGGAGTGCAGACACCGTCACTTTCGAGGACTTCCAGCGTACCGATTGTGACTCCGGACTGGACTAGAGCTCCAATCAAAGTGGCAAGACCTTGGGCAAAGAAAACCATGCGTGGAGGGATATGGAAGTAGTGGCCGAGTTTTTGGTCGGCGATGAATCTAGTCTTTCGTCAGAAAAAGAATGATTGACGATTGCCGTTTGCAATGGTGACTTACTCTAAACCTTGCGCAACACCGGCATAACCCAAGAACTTGAAAGACATATTTGCAACAGGCGAACCGACAAATGCATAACCTCCAATGAATTCCGTGATCAGATTAATCTCGTTTGTATTGATATTCGTCAATGCTTTGATGATTCCAACCGGTAAAAAATATGCTAGAGGTAGCAAAAATCCCAGCAGAACAGCCCAAACGGGCAAATCTGTCTGCCAAACTTCGTTGACAATTACACTGAGAACCCACATCGCGACGGTGATGATAGCGAACCACCACCACGGCACTTGACGAAATTTTGCGTTGATCCGCGCATGCACGTCTAACTTGCTGGTTCCTTTCCATATACTCCATATCTCTGAGCCATGGTATAGTGCAATATGCACGAAGATTCCGGTCAGATTGGCAAAGGCGATGCCGTATGTCAGAGCATACCCTGCGGGAAGAAACATCGGCGAGTACTTCTCGTATTTCTCCACGTTGACCGTGGCATTTCGGTTCATAATCTTAGACGTGTTGTAAGGTTTGCCGGTATTGTCGAAGATATTGGAACTCATCAAGGGTAGGTACGCAGAATACCAAGTATTGGTATAGTAAAGGATTGGACAGATCAACCAGTAAAAAAAGACAAATCCAGAAATCACATTGACTCCCGCCCAAAATGGGGTCAACAGGGGGTTCGCATTTGCATAGACGACCTGAGCCCAGTCAAAGGTCAGGACTGACATGCCTAAGCCACTTACTTGCCCAAAAAGCTGGTTCACCACAACGTTGTGAGGAACGATCCAGCAAATGAAGCTAAAGTAGCTTAGAGCCTTGAACAGAAATCCAGGAAGGAAATACCAAAAAAATCCAACAATGAAAATGATCAAGAAGAATTTCCGACGAGTGATAGTCCAGCCATCGGCGAGAGCGTTCGTCCTGGAATGCAAAGCTGTCAAGAGGGCAGAATTTGACAAGACACTGGGCCAGACCATAGAAGCTGGTTGGACTAGCCAACGCTGGAAAAGGCCGGCCAAACCAAAACCAAATAACTGCGTTGCGATTGTAAACAGGATTCCGAACCCGGGGTTATCGCCCAAGTTGTAGAATTTAACCATAGCCTCAATGACTTGCGTTGCCGAGGCGGATCCAAACGAGACATTGGCCATGATAGTGACAAGAGCGTGCTCCTTGACGTTGAAGTTTCGGTCTGGATTCAACACTCCTATAGGTACTATACGGGCCCAGGCAACCCCTACAGGGTACGCAAGTAGTTGGCCGACGAATGCTGAAATGGTAACACTCGGTTGGCGCAGACTGAACAATTGATTCAAAGCACTCCCAACCTTTTGCCAATAGTTAGTTTGAAGAACTTCATATTTACTGTTCCATGAACTTACAATTGTGAAAACAATTCCAATCGTCCACATGCGTACCGTATTGAATGGCGAGCTGAGATCGTCACCGGCAGGCACTACCGCACGCACTTCAGGGTACGGTGAATTGTCCGCATCATGATCGAGAACCCTCCGGGCCTCGTCATCTTCAATAATTGGCGGAACACTCTCATCACTGCCGGCCGTATTGGTGGTGACTTTTGGATCGTTCCTTTTCACGCTGCATGGAATCTCCTTGTCTTCCTAAGCGTGTTACAGCCGTGTCAGTATACTGACTCGAAACGAATTTGTTAAGAATAGAACATTCAAAGACTACCTAGGTAGCTTGCGTGTACCCACGACACGAAAAGAATAAAATTAAAAATTAAAAAAAGACGATAAGATACATACCTCATTTGAATGGGGAGGCGTCCCTTTTTCTCCAATTTGCGATGTCATATTCGCCGGATCGCCCTAATTCTTCGCAGATAACCAATCAATCGCGATCCAAGCTCGTCTGCATCGAAACTACTTGAATGCCTCTCTTAGCATCTTCTTCTTTTGTACCAACTTCCAACTACATGCAGAGAAGTTATTTATTTTTCAGATGTTGGGAGAAGACAAAATTGCGCAGAGTTCAGTCAGACTCTTCACGCTAGCCTATCAAGTGTAGTTACCCAGAAAAAGCAATTTGTAAGACGTCGTCGAAAATTACGGTACTGTATATTACGCGAGCGAGACAACCAAGTCAAAGAAACTGCTTATGTTTTGAAAGAAGCTTTCATCAATACATGGTAATAAAGATTTTTGAATTCTGGTTGGCGCGTTACATACAAAATGGTACCCTCATTCAGAGTTATTATTACCGGTAGTTTCGGTTGGTTTCTGGTCAAAACGGAACATTATTGGAGGAAATAAGCTTAAATGCAAACGTTAATTTGACACTTATCCAATAGGAGAGCTGCAATTTATGAAATGTGGAAGTATTAGTTAATACGGAGTATTATTCGGGCTGGCTGATGATACACGATACGTATTCGAGATATAAATACAGAAATACTGTAAATTACACCATGACAAAAGATGCTCAGTCGAAGCAAGACCAGCGACTGACTGAGATATTGTGAACTTTTTAGAACCGGAAAAAGAACTAACTGAGCCAAAAGGGGTCCCAGGGGTTGGTATTATGACGGCGAATATGGGCCCTTTTCCGGCTGACATATATCTTTTAGGATCCATGCGCATTTTGTTTATTATGCTTGTTCTACATTTGCTTTCTGAGATTTATCGTATTTACATGTATATGATCAATTTTGTTAAATTCCGTCTTCAAGGTAATTGCGACGGCAAGAGTTATCACTGGTTCTCATTATGGTCATCGAATGGCCAATGCTTCTTGATTTGTTCTACTTCATCTTCAGATTCTGCCAGCGCGATTGCCTCGGCTTTAAATTTCTCGCTCTGTTCTTTAGCGGCATCATATCTTTCGGTGGGCACCCATCCATCGGCAGATACACCTAGGCAATTTCGAGAATTTTCCATGTCCTGATCGACAAGATCTTGCTCGGCTTTCAATCTAAGGCACTCATCGATCTCAGCCCTAGAATAATTAAGCGGACATTGTATGTCTGTATCGCCACTGATGAGATCCTGCCAACATTGACTGGCTTGTATGAGATCTGCCTTCAATGTGACACTATCTCCTTCCCAGGGATCTCCAGCGTGTTGAAATAACTTTTGCTTTAGAACAACTCCGTCATCGATACATGCATCAAAGTGGTCTTTGTTAAATTTGGCTGTGCCTGCAAAGTAATAGTAGTGCAGGTGCCGTCTTCGGAATACCTCGCTGACGGCTTTTTTCCCCTCTTCATTCAATTGATCAAAGTCCCCCGGAAGCTGAGGTTTGATAAAGCTCTCTGAGTCCTTGTCACCATAATTCTGAAAATATTTTGGCGGCCCTGCTTGAACGAAGAGAGGAAGCACTGAACAGTGTTGCCAGTCTATCAACGAGATTATATCGAATGAATCAGAAACGAAGATATTGTTCGGCTGGAGATCAGGATGGCGGATTATTGGTCGATTGTAGGGGCTTTCAGTCCCAGGAGAAAGAAATTGAGCGATTTGCAAATAATCACGCAAGTTCCTGGCGTGGTCGGTTGGATCTACTTTCTTGTAGGAATACAACTCCCTGTACAACGGTTCGAACGGGAAACGAGGTCGACCAAATTCTGTTATCCACTCCAATTCCCGTCCAGTTTTGCAACGGATTCTAAAACATCTCGGGAGTCTGAGACTGGTATAAGGTATCAGCTTGAGTTCCTGATTTAGGAAACTACCAACTTACACGGGCCTCTTTCAATAGATAGGGCAGATCGCTCATTATGCCACCACTTGTAGTGGGCTTCGGGACCGATACAGAATGGTTCCACATCCCCAGTCACCTCTATCTCCGTGCAATTCACTCCACTGGGTAGATCCCGTTTGTAGTAGATGCTTCCACTGGCAGGTAGGTTAATGGAAAATAATAAGGCTTCTAATTTTACCAATTGAAAAACAACTTTAAGCCTCTGCGATTCTGTCATAGAATACCAAAGGTTGCCAAGTTCATTGCCGACAACCTTTTCCATTATAATATACTCAGTGCCAACAGGGTTATCGTCATGAACCGAATATGCAAGAACACGCGGCACTGGAATTCCGTGCAACCTCACAAAATCCAGAGTGGCCACCTCACTTGCGATTGCGAAACGTTTCGGCTCGGTTATTGGGAAAGGTATGCGAGCCACAAGTTGAGTCCCATCTCGCATCACAATTTCAAAAGTGCGGTTGAATCCTCCCTCGGCAAGCTTCCGAAACGAGGATATTTCCGACTCTGGACGACCAACAGAAGAAGCCGCAGCTCTTTTCAACTCCGAGATATCAAAAGTCATGCATCGCTCGGACAGACGAAGATTTTCGTTATAGCTTGGGTTATTTGATTAGTCATGTCCTGGGAAGGGGTAGGAAGAACTTACATCCATCTACCGGAAGTATAAGCAAAGTATTCAAGCGAGCCATCCTTTGTGTAACAGCGTACAGAAAACGATCGTGATGGGATGAAAACCTTTCGCTGTGGTGTATACCTAGGATTCAGAACTGCAGAGACGGCTTTTATTAGGTGCTGGTCAGAGGGATGCCTCTCTCTAACCAATGTAGAAAACATTTTTGAGGGAAAGAGTTGAGGATGGCAAGATCTGATCCATGCAGGATAGCTGACAGAGATCTATATTGAGCATCTGCTTGGACCTCACATTTCCAATATCGAAGATGTCGGGTGAATTACAAGACACCTTTCTCTCTCTTGTGAGACCAAAGCATGAAAATTGACTGATATTGACGATATGCAAGTCTCGCTAGACGGGTTGTATACGTATCGTATCGGTAGCGTATCTGTAATACACACAACACTTGTTATCTTTCACGATATCCTCGTAATAATACCATGTACGGACAATACGCTACATGCATCAGCCAACAACCCGCAGATTTCACGTGCTCCGCCTAGCGTCCTGTACTTTGACTTCTGTTCGCACCAATCATTGCACGGTCGCGTCAGTGGCCGATCTTGGAATGACTTCAAGGAAGAACGATCGAGATAACTATGTCTCCTTCACAATCGCACGAGACACTCTTCGGGAATTCTGTCATCCGACCGGCGCATATACAATAATAGGACGTCAACTGCAATAATTCACTCGCAACGCTGAAGCTGTAGGGGAGATCGTCTTTACTTTCTGACTTTGAACGGATTAAATTGCACCATCTACCGCGAACGGCATAACTTACGACAAATCCGATTAAAATCTCCGTTCAGATTTTTAGTCACCTCCAGAGGGTTGCGCAAATTCCTTTGCGCGCGCTTCGCTTCTATATACTTATGATTTATGCGCTGCACTGCGATGTGTCTTGAATATTGAAATTCATCGCTGGGATAAATCAATAAATTTACATTACCCATGTGCTCGAGCCACCACTTCTGCGGAGTTGAGCGCGGTGATCAACAACGCCATGACAAATAATGCCGCTGCTTCGAGACGTTCGGCAGAAAAGACTGGCGATTTTCGCGGGCAGCTGGGTAGATTTCGCTTGAACCCGACAGTCTTACCTGCGCAGCCAAAGCAGACAACCACGGCGTCACGGCTCCCACGGCACCCACGCGCCCAACTATTCCACGGCGACATTACGCCCGAAGCTCCTCGGCCACAACCGCCAAGTACGAGCTCCGCTTCGTCCGCGGGGACCGACATTGCGCGAAGAAAAGTGTCGAGATCAAACAGTCCGGAAAATGGCATAACCGCAATTGATCAGGATGGCCACGTCAACAAGAGCAAGCGAGTGTCGACGGCATGTGAATTCTGCAGGAAACGCAAGAAGAAGTGTGATTTTCAATACCCAAATTGTTCGGCTTGCACCAGAGCTGGAGTTGTCTGTACAGTCCTCACTTTCGGCCAGTCCGTGGCTCATCAACCGGTGCCTCGAGACCAAATAGAGAATCTAGAAAAGCGGGTGGAATGGTTGGAAAAATTGCTGCGAGAACAGGCGAATATAGACGTTGCGGACAAATTGACTGGCTCGGCGATTGACAGACCACCAGCCGAGCCTGCGAGCGGCGAAAGATGGTTCGAAGTCCCGGTCATGCTGGCGCAACCCCGAGCTGGAATTGGATTGACTGCTGTAGATGACGGGCAGGAAGGAGTGAATGTAACCAATTCTGCATCGACGCTGCCATCATTAGATGGCGGTCAACTACCCAACATCGCAGATATCTTTCGCGATAAATTAGAAAACAGGCAAAGTGTCGTGCCCCGGTCAATGCCGTCCGCTATTCCTCCTGTACGTCGGCTGTCATCTTGGGAGGAAGCCGAGAAACTGGTGAGCAAATATTTCGAAGGTATAGGCACACAATATCCGTTTCTTCACAAAGCCGAATTCATGCGAGGGATGAGAGCGATTTATCAAAATCAGCCTGTACCCCCTGATGTACAAAATTCTTATCATATTACGATGGCTGTGGCTCTCTTGACGACCACCAATGATATGCAGCAAGCCACGGCCTTTTACGGCATTGCGCGAGAAACTTTGACGCCAACCTTGCAGAACGAGGATCGGGTATCCCTGCAAGCTCTTTTAAGTATAGCTCTTTATTCGTGCTCGTCGCCTGCTGGGCCTAGTATTTGGCAAGTGCTCGGAACTGCGATGCGACTGGCTACTAGTTTAGGGTTGCACAAGGCGCGCCCTGTCTCAACTTCAACAAAGAATACAATGGAGTATGAAATGGACAAACGTACATTTTGGAGCCTGTACAACCTTGACCGCCTCATCTCTGTAACACTCAGCAGGCCACTGGGGATTTCGGACGACGACATTACCGTCGACCTTCCTCTTGAGTTCGATGAGAATTGGGTTGAAGCTCCGCGAAACTGCTCAATGTCCATATCAGTGCAAGTTATGAAATTGCGGCGGATATACTCGAGGATATATCGGTGTTGTCAGTATAGCCCTTTTTTCGGATATTTCCCTACATCTCTAATAAAAACGAACAGTCTATAATCCGCGCGCAAAACCTGAAGCAGACGTCACTCCTATACTTCGGGGATTTCGACAAGAGCTAGACGAATGGCGAACATCAGCACCAGTCATTCAATCCTGTCTACTTTACTCAACCTCTTATTACGACTTCTTATATTATTCAACCCTATTACTTCTATATCGTCCATCCGACTTGAATCCGCATCCCGACAGTAGCTGCCTAATAAGTTGCGGTGACGCCAGTGTGCTCATAATTCAGTCGTATTGGGATAATTATTCGGCCAATAATATCAAATGGCTCTGGATCACGCTTTGTCACATTTATTCCGCCGGTGTCACAATGCTTTGGTGTTTAGAGCAAGATATCCGAGCCGTTCGTCAAGGGCTGCCGCCCTTTTGGGGTAATCCACAAGTGTACTCGTCGCTCGAGTCCGTGCACACGTTGCTCAATGAGTTTTGTGCAAATCGCAAGGGTGCAGACCGACTCGTGCAACAATTCAAGACTCAGAGTCAAAGAGTCACACAACGGATGGCGCAGGTTACTGCCGAGCAACATCAACAGCATGTTCTCGAAACTACTTCGCAGCAACAATTACAGCCAGTCCTATTACCTGCTAGTGTCGACCCGGGCATGATGGTTCATCCCATGTTTTATAACTACCAATGGGCTGGTCAAGAAATTGCATCCTTTTACGGGTTGTAGATCTTGCCCATGTTAACAGGTCGACGTCGGTTCCATCATTGTTCCGATCGTTGTTTAGCATACAACAGCCTGTCAGGAACATACTAGGCGTGGATTTACGAATTGGCGTTTCTGCTAGATATGGTCTTACCGGAATATGGCATAGCTTTTTTGCATATTGTTCGATCTTCCATCCCTCGCAGTTGTTTGGAACATTACTCACAAACTGAGCTCCCGATTTTATTATTGTTTTGTCTTCGGAGTTTTCGCGAAATCACCCGAAATAACGCACCCCGCCATCAGTATGCTTCCCAGCACAAGAATCATCAATACTGAAAAAAAAACAGCATGATGCTTCTAGATGCAAATGCAGTGTGCAGCCGATTTGCAACGGCTTCCTTACTATTTCCTTTAATTTTCTTTTTGTAAATAGGTATATACATACTACTGTAACATGGCGAAGTAAAAGACTTGATATCTGTGAAAATATCTGACAATTCACTTGCATGATGATGATGCAATTCTCGAACCAAAGTCTTAGCAACTGTTTCGGCACAAGATGAAGAGTGCGAGGACATTAAAATAAAAATGTCGCGACTCTTGGCGGCGCCGGGGTGCTCCAAGCATGGATCTAGAGGCAGCTTGCGGCTTCGGATAATGTACTTTTCCCCATCTAATCAATTACCAACCTTGAAACCTCTATCAACATAAATCACGAAGCAATCAAGAAGCAATCAACATGTCATCTCCTATAAAAGTCGCAGTCTTGGACGACTACCAGAAAATCTCACATCCGAAATTCGCCCATCTGGTGAATGCTAAGAAAATCACTGTGGAGTATTTCCCCGAAACTCTCAACGTACGAAATGCAGAGGACCGAGAAGCCCAAATCAACAGACTGAAACCATTTGCAGTCATTTCAACAATGAGGGAACGCAGTCTCTTCAGTGCCGATATTCTGGGGGCGTTACCAAATTTGCGATTGTTGTTGACAACCGGCAAGCGCAATTTTTCCATCGATCATGAGTTTGCGGCGACGAAAGGAATTGTCGTCGCGGGCACTGATCGGGTAGCACAAGATGATGGACCGGATCCGACTACGCAGCAGACGTGGGCTCTGATATTAGGATTATCCAAACACCTTGCTCGTGACGATCGTGCGCTGAAAACGGACAGATCTTATTGGCAAGGAGATAGTCTGGCGATTCACCTCCCCGGAAAAACCTTGGGACTGATCGGACTAGGTAGACTGGGAAGCGCTAGTGCGAAAATTGCAAAGTTGGCATTTGGCATGAATGTTCTAGCTTGGAGTTCGAGTTTGACGCAACAAAGCGCCGATGAAGTGGCCGCCAAAATAGGGCTGCCGGCAGGAAGTATACAGGTTGCTGCCTCGAAGCTTGATTTACTCAGACAAGCAGATATTGTTTCTCTTCATTATGTGCTTTCGGATCGCAGTCGAGGCATAATTGGGAAGCAAGAGTTGGCGGCGATGAAGCCTACGGCATTGCTGATCAATACTTCCCGAGGTCCCTTGATTGACGAGCAGGCACTACTGGATACTCTTAAGAGAGGAGGTATTCGAGGTGCGGCTCTAGACGTATTTGATATTGAGCCCTTGCCAGCGGATAGTGAATGGCGAACCACGGAATGGGGAACGGATGGACGAAGTGAGGTACTGCTCTCTCCGCACATGGGGTACGGGGTCGAGGAGTATATCGGTGGGATGTACGATCAGTGCGTAGATAATTTGGAGCGATATCTAGATGGCAGGGATTTACTGGCAAGATTCAGTTGATTGTAACTGACGCAAAAGAATAGCATGTACGAAAGGGAGATTGGACCGAGTATTGGGCTCGAAGGATTTGTTCAACGAGGCCTCTTTGACAGCGAACCTTGGAAGCTGTTGGAACTGATGGTAAAATCACTTCAACAATTATCTCCATCCATAGTCCTGCTTCAATGATCTGTTATGCGAGAGTTGAATGGCTTCAGAAATATATAGCTACCTGGGTATATTATTTACGGTCGTGCTCTGCAAGACGAGTCATTCTATTTCGATTCATTGTCATGTTAGCCACAATATGGGAACTTCGAGAGTAGCTACTATGTGCCTTGGAACGACAAGCAGCTCTTGCGTCGGAAGCTGGGTATGAGAGTATGTAGGAAAGCAAAGACGGTTTTTGTTTTTTCAGTATGGTAGATAAGCTGCAGAAATGTCCGGTCTGGACGAGACTGTTTGCTGGATTTGTTTCCTAGCTAAATATCATGAAAAAAAATTCAACAAGACCTAGCAATGCATACGCTAAGCCGAGTTGTTGCATTGGAATCGGCTACAGCAATATAGGCATAGTTTCCGCTGTCTGATAAGGGGAAGGGGAAACGCTACCGTGTGCTTACGAATCCGCTCCAGAAGCCCACTTCCTCTAGAGAAATTTGTACCTGAATACCGACCTCTACGAGGGAGCGATTTCAAAGGGACGGCATTTTTCCGAAAATCCCATTCACGGCGTGTATTCCGCGTCTACCATCGGCAATATTCCGTCTGCAAGAAAATGGTATTTGTTAGGATCGAGCATATTTACTTGTAAGACCCGACGTCTTTCGAGCGATCGATATGCCAAGTGAATAGAGAAATGTGTTGGATTCGATTAAATTGTGGGACGATCCTGATTCAAAAGTGGACTCACCAAATTTTCCGTATGGAGCGTCATTGATCATGGACATGAATTCAGGCCCAAAGCCATGACTCGATAAGTTTTTGTCTATCACTGTATACAGGAGCTTTACTATCGATGAGAAACTACTTCAGGGGGCATTCCCGGGATTACGATACGGCAGTGTTCGCATTTCTCACATAATCATATGCCGAAAGACTGGTCAAGCGTAATGGGTGGAGTACGGGCGAGTTCAGTTCTCTGTCCATCTGGAAAAACGGTGGGGAAAAAAAAAAAAAAGGTCAGAAAGTGGAGTTCAATTGCGAGCGACTACGGAATAGTTGAACGACTTACTTCGATACCTAGGTACCGAATGAGACTGACTTTGTAGACCGCATGGCGGTAAATAATCCTTGCCATGACAACGAATAAATATTTACTTACGATTGAGCGTTATCGTCGAATGAAAATGGAATTTTTGATGCTACAGATGATAACAAATACGTGACACAAGCCGGAGAAAGGCTGACGAGATCAACCCACCACCTTACTGAACTTTTGAAACACGTCGGGGATTGTACTGAGAAATAAAGCCTCCGAGAACATTCACAGACCCATCAGTTCAGTTACGCGGTTTGAATCCCAAAACCTGGCTCCTTTCCCACGCACCAGGCGTAGTGGACCGCGAGTTTGAAGTAACTGCCACCTCCGTCTGCTTGAGAATATGTCTCTGACTTGCTCCATCTCCCTCTGCCTCCGCCTCTATCTCTCCTTCTGCCCCGTCCGTAGAATCGACGCGTAGAAGAGTATCCATTTTAACCCCGGATCCCATATGGCGATGAGCACTCCTGGATCGCTTTGAGTTTTTGCTGGCGGAGTAGGCAGGAGTCGCGTTACTCTCGGCAGCAGAAGAACGGCCGAAAATAGGAAGATTTAGTAGAGGTCGAAGAGCAGGCAGAGAGCCGGCAATGATACCGATGCCCAACTCGATGATAGACCAGAGGCCAATGGCGCCAGTACTGAACATGAACTCGTGCGGGTTACTGTACAGACTGAGATACCGTAATCGGACGATGGTGGCACAACTTGCACTGTAGAATGTTAATACTGCTTTGCGACATAGCCCGGTTCGCATTGCCCAAGCATAACAGAATAGAGAGGCTTACAAGGCTGCCATTCCCAGAATGATCATCACTGAGAATTTGACCTTTTTCTTCATCTGAATGTTCCATAGAAGCACCGCAGGCAGGATAGCCAATGTGAAATCAGTCACAATTTCAATCGCCGAGAAAAAGAAGCTGATGTCGCTGTTCAATTGCAGATTGCACGTTCCATTTGCTTCTCCCCAAAGTGTTTCAATGGGATGGCAGATATTGGCAACGCCAGACATGAAGATGATAGCCGCGGAAAAACTGGCGAATATAACACCGCCAATGGTCCATGTTATGAGTCGCCGAGAGTCTGAAATGCGCAGCAGTGTAACGGCGATACTACATTTGATCGTTGCTGCAGATGAGGAATAGAAGAACTCCGCAATGAAAAACAGCTTTCCAAGATATTAGCCGGATTTCTTTTCTTGCCACCAACCTTGGTAGTCGTCAGGTGTGTGCTAGTAGAAGTGAGGTCTCATACCTTGGTCCCCTTTTGAATGTCTGCCGGAGTGAGTGCAGCAGCCAACTGGCCCGATCCTAAAAAGGAGCACACAATGCATAGACTCGCGGTAACGCTATATAGCAACTGAAGGGAGTTAGGAATTCGATACGTGAGAATATCGGTTTTGATATCAATCAAATTCAATAACTCACCAGACCACAAAGCATGACATAGTCATCTGTACCCAGAGCCTTTCTCCATATCCGTACCGCTACCCGGGGAATGAAGACGAACCAACTAACCGCTAATAGAACAATCGATGTGTAGAGTAAGGCAACGCCATCTCCTGCTGGCTTTACCATGATGAATGAATGCCTCCGGCTCGCTGGAGGACTAAAAGATCATGTCAACTGAAAGCACACAGAGAAGCGGCAAAGTTCGACCTCAAATATTGACAAATTTGCGACGACCGTCCACGACAGCTGGATAAAGAAGACTTTGTGTCTCTTTGTACCTTTGGACACTTCCAAAAATTGCTCTCCTTGAGTGAAACACATATAACACCGATCTTAAGTCTTCAATATATTTTACATGCGTGCCCAGGTGCTAGGCCAGACTCTGGAGCAAGATTTTTCAACATGTCGTCTTTGCGAGTCTTTAGACTTCAACCCACTGACCCGGCTATGGGCGCCGGCTCGTGCAGGAAAGGTGAACGAATATCATTCGAAAGGCAAAAGACGTGGACCATGTTCCCACGAGTCTGGGCGTATCAAAGCCCGAGAGTGACTCTGCGAAGTTCTGCTTGGTTGACAGTTGAAAGACTCCACATATCCCGGCTCCATCCGCTGGCTCCCCGTCGGTACGCATGAAACTCTTCACGCCTGGACCGTTGCAGATCTTCTTCGATTATTTCATTTCTCTACAAAGTAAATGTTAAGGAAATTAGATGCTGTCAAGGCCCCAAATCCTATGAAGCGTTCAGTCACGACTAAATTGATACCGACGCCCATTCCATACAAAATATATGCTTATTTGTTACTAGACTTGCAAGTTGGTGACATAGTACTGCATGACTCGTGCGCCATACCGCAGCTAAAAAAAAAAAATAGAGTTCTACCCGACAAGTTCTGTAAATTGCTGTCGCTGACTCGATGTTGTTAGACTGTTGTTTTTATCATCATTGTGCGCACGAATTTGAATAGGAGCCGTTTTGACACTGGGTCGTTACGGAGTCAATTGTGGACCAAACCACCAACTGGAACGAGGTGGCGCACGGCACAACCCATTCGTTCCACTCAAACTTCCCCTAATAGAATAAATATTGGCCACTGGCCGTTGCGGTCATTTTAGTGATCTTACCTGAATTTCCAAGCTTGTTCGACCATTTGACGTTCCCGAGGTCGTCGGGTGGTGCTAAAATAGTGCAAGCAGTAAATGCTTAGTACTAAATACAACCATGAAAATTCCAAGCCCAGTATCCATTTTAGACCTAGTTTACATGACACGACTCAAGGCGATAGAACTTCCAATAATACCATAATTGCAACGTTTAAGATATTGAATGGGGTTGTCAAACCAAAAGGAGGGTATTCTCCGGGTTCCGTCGCTACTAGCACTATGCACACTAACCACGTTGACGCTTTCGATTGCTCCTTTGGGAGGTCACTAACGCAATGAGGTTTCGGCTACTCGAGCCGTCAGGTCCAGCGGCCAAAACGCCGAGAGAGTGTGTCTGTTGCACAGTTGTAATCTCCATTCAAAAGAGGGGGGCAATGTGAACTCCGAGTCCCAGACTCTTGGTCCACACCCAGACCGTTCCTATGTGCCAATAATAATAATAAGTACATATAGTATTTCCCTCCTTTGGATTCAGCTTGAATTGAGCGTGGTTTAGCGTACATACATCGACTCGACTGGACACAATGGCCGAATTCACTATTAAGGACGAAGATCTGACCGGCCTCAAGGGCAAGGTTATCATTGTGACAGGTACGATTATCCGCCCGCGTAGAGTTTGATGAAGTAATTGTCAGTGCTCGAGAAAATTCCAGACTGATACGAAATTTCGTTGTGATCGTTTTTTCTGTGCGCGTATAGGCACCTCATCTGGTATTGGTCTTGCAACTTCCAAGCTTCTGCTGTCGCTGGGAGCATCCGTCGCTGGCGGCGATGTCCAACCTCCCGCTACAGAAGAAACGTCAAACAACTGGCTATTCGTGAAGACGAATGTGACTGACTGGGCCGAACTGAACAATCTTTTCAAGCAAACAAAACAGAAATTTGGCCGGATTGACGGTGTGTTCGCCAATGCCGGAATTGGGCCGCGAGACAACTACCTCGCGCTCGAGACCGACGGAAATGGCGAGCCGAAAGAGCCCTCGCACGAGACGCTGGAGGTTAACCTGAAGAGCGTGATGAACACGGCAATTTTGGCAGCTCATTATATCAAAGAGCAACCGGAAGGTGGCAGCATTGTTCTTATGGGCTCGAGCACGGGATTCCAGCCTCTCCGAGCTGTCGATTACTGTCAGTATTCCCATGGGATTTCGCGGACAAAAGTTAATTGACGAAATCTCAATCCTGACTGATTGCTTGTAAAACAGCTACCGCAAAACACGGCGTACTTGGCTGGGGCCGAGGCTTCGGACATCTCCTCAAGGTTGCCGGTCTTCCCATTCGCGTCAATACCTTGATGCCTTCGTGGACCTCAACCAATATTCTCCCCAACCTGGACGGCATGATGCAGGGTATCTCTCACCAAGCACAGCCCGGCCTCATTGTCGCACGTTCCGCCGCATACTTCTTGATCAATCCATCCAAGAACGGTGAGGTGGTCTACGTTTCCGATGGGAAATACACAGAGATCGAACAAGCAGTGTTCTGGCCAGCAGCAAGGTCTGTTATCGGAGAGGGCAAACCCACTGATGACGAAATCTTGGAGAGAATGTTGAATCTCGCAGCCTGAGTCTGAGTTATTTTAGCTGATAAAACCGATGAGTGATTTATAGATAGAATCGCAAAGCGAAGAACTTCAAGTTTCAGTATGTTATGTTCTCGTGATGATGCTTCCTTCATATAGATAGTTACTGTTCTCTTATCAAAGAGTGATAAGTGATAAGACGATAAGGCGATAAGATAAAAAAATCCCCCGCTTTCCCAAAATGGAGCTTATGCTTTTATTCCTCTACAACCTCTTCTCTTCTTCCAATTCCCTTTCTTTACAAAGCTCCTCTGGAAATCATCGAATTCAAGAGTGATATTGTATCTATCAGAGCTGCTCTGGCCTGTGTATAAGCATATTCGGAATACTCTGCAAGTAATACAATGTCTCAAGAAACATCAGTGCCGCAGATGCGCGGACTACCGATTGCTTTCCACGGCACAATTGTTCATTCTCTCGATCTTGCAACCCTGGAAATCCTGCAAAATTGTCTTCTGATAGTTGACAGTCAAGGCAAGATCGAAAAAATTCACAAAGATGTTCCCGAAGACCAGGTGAACCATCTAATATCTGCAGCTGGTCATACGCCTGATGTCTTCCCTGTGAAATATCTCCAGCGAGGCGAATTTCTCATTCCAGGCTTTATTGATACGCATCACCATGCACCACAATGGGCTCAGAGGGGGATGGGCCGCGATCAAACATTGTTGGAGTGGCTAGAGAACGTGACATACCACCACGAAGGTAAATTCCGAGATGTGGATTACGCCAAAAGAATGTACACGGCTTGTGTGCAAGCGGGTATCAAGCAGGGCGTGACCACTGCGGCGTACTATGGCAGCGTGCATGTCGAAGCAACTAAAGTCCTGGCGGATACATGCTTAGAGCAGCGCCAGCGAGCACTGGTGGGGAAGTGCAACATGAATCGTAGTACGCCCGATTGGTATCAAGATGCATCGGCTGAGCAGTCACTCAAAGAGACCAAAGAACTTATCGAACATGTGCGTCGAATCGACGGTGGAAAGAAGATGGTGCAACCTGTCATTACACCACGGTTTGGTATCACCTGTGACGGCCCGCTGTTGACGGGATTAGGCGACATTGCTAAGGAGCAGGCCCCAGATCCGATTCACATTCAGACACATTTCAATGAGGCTAAAGATGAGATGGCGCTTACTCGGCAACTGTTTCAGGGGCCCAAGCATGAAGCGGAGCTGTACGACCAATTCAATTTACTAGGCCCTCAGACTATTCTAGCGCATAGCATTTTTCTGGAGGCAGAAGAAATGGAGATATTGAAGGCAAGAGGGTGCGGCATCGCCCATTGTCCAATCTCTACTGCCACTATGGGGGAATTTATGATGGCTCCCATTAGAGAATATCTCCGAAGAGGGATCAAGGTTGGGCTAGGTACGGATGTTGGCGGAGGCTTCTCCAGCAGTATGCTCGAGGTTATGAGACTTGCATTCATCATTTCAAAAGCACGTGAAACCATGACTGAAGGCGCAGACCCGGCTTTGAAACTACACGAAGGATTCTTCCTAGCCACGCTCGGCGGTGCGCAGGTTTGCGGACTGGAGGATAGAGTCGGCAATTTCTTGGAAGGCAAGGACTTCGATGCCTTGGAAATCCAAACGATCGGATCAGGCCCATGCGGAAGCCTTGGAGTTATGAGTCCCATTGAAGATGAAGATGCAATCGGCACTATTTTCGAGAAGTTCCTCATGACTGGGGACGATCGCAACATTGCAAAAGTCTATGTTGCCGGACAATCGGTGAAGGAGGCGGATTCATGATCTTGTCATATAGTCGGTGTCAAGGAATAACAATAACCATGGAGCATGGGTCGTTCAACGGTATTTTTCAAAAATCTACTCAGATTGATGAAAGAGGAGGCTTTCTGTCATCAAAAAATCATAGACGCTGCACAGCCTTAGGACTTCCCGTTATGGCAGAACTGGAATTCGGTCGAAAATTCGGCCCAGGATCATTTGGCCCGGTGGCCCCACCCGCCATGCACTGGTGCCTACAACTGCAAATACTAGGCCGTCATTATTTGTCTACCATACCCAAATATCAATTAATATTTCAACCCTCCATAATCCAATCAATCAAACAGTCAAATATATCAAAATATTCAATAAAAATCTTGAAGAGCGTTTTGCAAGGGGAAATTCAAAACAAAAACTCGTGGTACATTTACAGTTTTCAAGCACAAAATGGTCGCGGTATCTGAAATCCGTCAACATCTTACCTCAGTCAAAGACTTGGGTTCAGGATTAGTCGCTGTTTTTGGTAAATTACTCAGTCATCGGAAGCTATTTTCTATGTTTATGATTGTTAACAACTTGAAAAGTCGGCGGCACAAGTGGCATTGGTCTTTCGACTGCTCGAGAGTTCACACGTTACGCTAATGCGCCTCACATTTATTTGATCGGGCGGAATGAAGCTCAAGCATCAGAGATCATTTCCGAGTTCCGGGACATCAATAATCAAGCCACTGTGAATTTCATCAAGAGCGATGTTTCTTTGCTCAAGAATGTCGATAGTGTTTGTCAAGAAATTACCAAACAGGAGCCTAAAGTGAATTTACTGTTCCTGAGCGCTGGTATCCTCACCACAAAGGGACGAAATGGTCAGTATGGTTCCATCTTTAAAGTCTCTATATTGCATCCTGACAAGTGTGGCCTGTACAGAGACAAGTGAGGGTATAGACAAGAAGCTTTGTCTAAACTACTATTCTCGCATACGATTCACTCAAAACCTGCTGCCACAATTGACTCAGGCATCTGCATCAGGCCAGCTAGCACGCGTTGTATCCGTGTTGGGTCCAAGCACCGAGGGCAAACTAGTAGAAAATGATCTCGACCTTCAACATAATTACAGCTTACTCAACGCAGCAACTCACGGCGTCACCATGACATCCTTAGCCATGATTCATTTGGCTGCCGCTAATCCAAGCGTCTCTTTCATTCACAGTGCTCCTGGTGGAGTAAACACCAATGCAATGCGAGACTTCAATCCTCTCTTAAAGGCGCTCTCAAACGGGCTTTTCGCACTATTAACGCCAGTGGGCTTCAAGATTGGTCTGGTAGCGCTTAAAGAAAGTGGCGAACGACATGTCTATGCTGCCACATACCCTGGATTTGCGCCGCGGGAGAAGCAGGTCAAAACAATGGGTGCAGATGGAGAAATCGGCAGTGGAGCGTACCGGGTCCATTTTGATAGCTCAATCGTTCAGTCGAAGATGGATCTCATCAAAGGGTATATAAATAAAGGGACAGTCAAGACGGTATGGGACCACACGATGGATTTAATAGGAAGAGCGACGAAACAGTGACCGCGCACGAGAATGATTTAGTTAGGAAAGAAGAGGCCCTGGGGACTCCAGAAGTCCTACTTGCACGGATGTAATATAGGTATATGTTATGATTTGATATCTAATCCAATTCATCTCTATATTTAATTCCATCGCTTTAATACCTAACGTACGCTCAAAATTCCCCAAAATTCCTAAAAGTCTATACCATGCTCTCTAGCGATTAGCACCTTGGTAAGGAATGGCGTTACTGGTTAACGCTGGCCCAGATATCCATAGAAGCAAGTATTGTGCTCACAATCATCGCAATACCCACTTGCGTGGGCGAAGCTGGAATCCACCCCAGCACACTGCCGGGAATCATGATATCACACGAATCGATGATCAAGTTTTTGACTAGCGGAGTCAGATCACGTTCCTTGTGCGACTTGGTAATTTTCTGGCTGGCACTGGCAACAGTGGACTTTTCTGGTTTCTGAGTTGCTGTTGGTGCTGACTGCTTAGTCTCAGAAGACGACGATACTGGAAGGAAGAGATCGATTGTCAATCCCAAAATACTAAGAGCAAGGCCGAAGAACCACCATTTATGGCACTGGATAAACAGTTCTTGAGCCCACGAGGTGACCCATATCCCCATTGCATTCAACTTTAGCCAATACCAAATGTCAGCTCTTTCATCGCACATAACTGCTTTTTTTCTTGGTGCGTCAAATAAATCTCACCAAAGTCATGTTTTCCAAGAAGAAATATATGCCCAATAATGACCATTTGCCAACTGAGGCCATTTTTCTCACGGCGGCCAGGTCCATTGATGGTGACGAAGAGGGGGCAAGCCATGTCTTATGACTAGCATCGAAACAATCGATGAATTTGAAGAATCGGAGATACCTTCTGGCTGCGTTGCAGAACTGAAGTGTGAGATAATAGTGCAAAGCCTTCGCAGAACGTCTATAGGGTATTTCCGGGAGTACGAACCTAGAGCAATTTGGGTCTTCGCCGAAGCAGATTTGATTGCATACCTCGGATGTGGAATATGCGAAACAAATATGCTAGACGCAAACACTGTGCATACTGCTTGGACGAGCCGGAGAGTCTTTTCAATACCGAGAGGGTGGCCATTGGTGAAATTGGTAAGCTGCTTCCACAAGGGTGGAGATGTGGTGACGGTCATGGAAGCTGGCGATGCCGCCATCTTCGGTTTTTCTTTGATGGAATTTTGCATGATTTTTTCCGATAGGCTAAACTAATGCCGGTCATTCAGCAGAGCTTTCCAGCTCGAAGAAGCCAAAGCGTGCAGTGGAAGGTGGTCCAGATTGTTCCGAGAAGCGTGTTGATATCCGGGAAACTAAGTTAGTCTATTTCCCCGCGCAACGACTTGTGCCTTTTTGGCTAGATATACTTTAGGGTTGGGGTTATACACTAATCTAGCCACTGCTCGCTTTTCAAACTCTCCATTCAAAGGGGATCGTTACTCGTGGCGTGGCGTATGGCATTATGCTCTGTTTATGGAGAAACATCTTAGGATATTCTTTCTTTGTAATTAGGCTGTGACTTCCCCAACTTTCAAGGCGACCCCCCACGTTGGATCTACTAGACCGCCAATCGTGTCTGTTGTTTCGTTGGTCAATGGCTGGACCTACGAGCAATCTACGATGCGGGGTTGCATAGAAGGGCTTGAAAGTGCGGGATACAATTTCTTAAAGACCGTGTGTTTGAAAGGCACTTTCCGAGCCTGGAATTGATCGTCGTAAAAACGTTCCCTGATTTGGATTGGTGGAAGCGTGTTGGATGAATTTGATATTGCGTTTAGCCGGACCATTAACCATACCTTTTTTTCATTATGGATCTCTTTTTCGACGTTCTCGAAATCCAAACAAAATACCAATGGTTATGTGAAATTAATTTATTGAGATCATGAAAGGGCTGATGTCAATTGCCGTGATCCGGTTAATTGTGCGGGGTGAAGGTCGATATTGATCGTCGGTTAATTCAAGTGACGCAGTGGTAGGCAATACTGCTGGTAGAATATAAAGTCAACATGAATCCAAAGCCGTTACATTAATTGGAAATTTGTCGAGGCTGGAATTCAAGCTGTTGATTTTTCAATTCTGGAAAAAATGTTGCCATTGATCACAGTAGGATTGGCGTTGCTGTCATGCAGCAATGCAATTGACATCAAAGTCTCATCCAGTGGTGGCAATGACACCAGCCCATTACAATATGGACTAATGTTTGAGGTAGGATGCCATTTTAAATTGAGGAAACCCCGTGGCTTATATCGTGCTAAAATGGCAATTACAGGAAATAAATCATGGAGGCGATGGCGGCTTATATGCTGAGCTCGTTCGAAACCGCGCATTTCAGGGCAGCACCGTGTATCCTGCCAATCTCGATGGCTATGCACCAGTCAACGGTGCAGTCTTGAGCCTACAAAACCTGAGTCAACCACTTTCGCCCTCGATGCCGACTTCTCTCAATGTTAAGAAAGGCAATAAGGCAGGAAAGATTGGCTTCGCCAACTCTGGATTTTGGGGGATTGAAGTAAAGCCACAGGTTTATACCGGCTCATTCTACGTCAAGGGAGAATATAACGGAGATTTCACCATTTCCCTGCAGTCAAACCTCACAAACGAGGTGTTCGCACAGACTGAGGTCAAGTCCGATGGTAAACACGATGACTGGGTTCAGTACAAGTACACTTTGTCGCCCCATAAAACTGCACCAAACACCAATAACACTCTGGCCATAACTGTTGACTCACAGGTAACGTTCTCATTTGTAATATATCTAACCCATGATGCTGACTTTTCCAACTTTCTACAGGGACTCAAGGATGGATCTTTGAATTTCGATCTAATTAGCTTGTTTCCGCCTACCTGGAAGAATCGCCCCAATGGTTTCAGAATCGATCTGATGGAGGCTCTGCAGGAGCTTGGAGGAGTACGTCTCTGATATGATACTAGTAGCAGAAGTAAAAAACTAACTCTAGCAGAAATTCCTCCGTTTCCCGGGCGGTAGCGATATTGAGGGACTCCTAGCCCCGTACTGGTACAAATGGAATGAAACAATTGGTGACATAAAAGACCGATACAGTCGCCCAAATGCTTGGCTTTATGAGGAGACCAATGGCATAGGTTTGATTGAGTATATGCTTTGGTGTGACGATTTTGGGATGGAGCCCAGTAAGTTATTTTCATCTTTTTATCTTATTTTCAAGCGACACGAATTGACCCTTAGGACAGTTCTCGCGGTATGGGACGGACATTATCTCTCAGATGCTGTGATAGCCGAAAGTGATCTCCAGCCTTATATTCAAGACACTCTCAATCAACTCGAATTCCTCACAGGCTCACCGGATACGCCGTACGGAAGCTGGCGTGCGTCTCTAGGCTATCCTAAGCCCTGGACGATCAATTATGTGGAAATCGGTAATGAAGACAATTTGTACGGCGGTTTGGATACATATATCGCCTACCGATTCCAAGCTTACTTTGATGCCATCACCGCCAAATATCCCCACATAACAGTCATGGAATCATTGACTGGAATGCCCGGCCCTAAGGGTGCAGCAAGCGACTATCACCAATATTCGACTCCGGACGGCTTTGTCTCTCAATTCAATTACTTTGACCAATTCCCAGCGGAAAACAATAAAACCTTGAACGGTAAGTTTTAAGGAGTTCACAAAAGATACTATTTCAAATACTGATATCTCTGCATAGGCGAGGTTGCAACCGTATACCCCAATAACCCTTCAAATACCGTGGCCTGGGGAAGTCCTTTCCCCCTTTATCCCTGGTGGATTGGGTCTGTTGGCGAGGCAGTCTTTCTCATCGGTGAGGAGAGAAATTCACCAAAGATCATTGGTGCCAGCTACGTATGTATCTCCAATGAATCGTGCTTCAAATACAACATTCGGCATGCTAAGATTGAGAATTATTTAGGCGCCCACGTTGAGAAATATCAATAATTGGGAATGGTCCCCAACACTTATTGCATTCGATGCCGATTCGTCCCGCACCAGTCGTTCAACAAGCTGGCACGTCATTAAGGTACGTGCTTTTGGCTGCACATGAATGAAATGGCCATTAAATCTTGTATATGGAAATGACTTGGACTGACTCCAGTTGTAGCTTCTCTCAACGAATAAGATCACACACAACCTGCCGACGACTGCAACAAATGGAGGCTACGGACCTTTGTACTGGGTTGCAGGACGAGGTGAGCAGCCTGGGTCTGGCGTGTTTAAGGCCGCTGTGTACAACAGCACATCCGATGTGCCTGTGACTGTTCAATTTCAAGGAAGCAATGCTCGACTCGCGGAGTTGACAGTACTGTCATCACACGACCCCAATGCTTCAAACTATCCCGGTGGACCAGAGGTGGTGAATACTAAAGTCACCAATGTGACTGCAAAGAGTCAAGGACTTTTTGAATTTTCGCTGCCGAACTTGAGTGTCGCAGTCTTGAAGACCTTGTGATAGTACGGAATCGGTCCCTTAATCTTAGTCACCACTTGTATGCTATTAGGTGTTGGCATAGAGAATTGTGCTTTGGATAAGATAGAAATGAAAATATATTACTTTTTTTCATAGCACCGGTGGCATAATTCTAGCCTCCAGAGTAGGCTTTCCACTGAAATCCTTATTGACTACACTACCTAGATAGATGAACCAACAAGAACGGATAACAATCCATTGGGTAAAAACACTTCCCAAAAATCCGCTTCTTCAGAATCTGTTTGATCAAAGCATCCATCAGCTGAATTGCGAGAAGAAACTCCAGATCTGTCCAGGGGTCCATGGAGAGCTTGCGCCTTTGTCCGTAGCCAGGGGCTCATGAGGACCATCAAATGCAATCCACCAGACAGGATGACCGGATGAACAGCCTGAATACTCTGTCTTGATGTGTGTACCACTGCCAGAAGCAGGCGCCGGCGGGTTTTGCGCTGTACACGTGTTGTCCTTTACGAAAGTATCCCTGATTTGCTCGCCCAAAGTGAATGGAAGAACAGTATCACCAACACCATGCTGTCCATAGTACGCAACAGGCTGGGTTCCGGGGCTACAGCCACTGAGATTAGCCCCGGACATGACAGCCACGGCGCGATATACATTTGGACGAGCACAGGCTAGGGCATACGACATCGAACCACCGTAGCTCCAGCCCATTGAGAAGACTTGGGTCTTGTCCACACATAACGCATTCTCAATTGTGGATACCATCTGGTCATTAAACGTGATATCGTTTCCATTAGTATTAGCCCATCCATTGTCTAGGCCTTGGGGCGCAACGAATATAGCGTTATCTCCAGCAAGGGGCTGTATGCTGTAGTAAGAGCCACTAACGACATCCTGCATGGTCCCACCTAGCCAGTGATATCCAAAGATCAATTGGTATGCCTTGCTGGGGTTATAGTCTTGTGGAACCGTCAAGATATATTGACGTTGTTGACCGGCAACGGTGGTGGTATATGTACCGCTTTTCAGGGATTGAGACTTTCCACATCCTGCAGATAAACTGGTTGCTGATGGGCCTGCTGGCTGCGATGTCGTCGTAGAATGTGACGGCGAGGATGTTGTCGTTGACGAAACGCTTGCCGACACGCTTGCTGACGACGAACAAGGTCCAGTGATACATTGAGAATACCATGGGTTCTCATATTGGCAACAAGCACCAGAGACGCAAGTTGTTGGTCCTGTCCACCCGGAACCACCGCCTACATTAAGACCGGGATTGTCAGCCAATGTTATGTGTCACCCCGGACATCATGCTTACATTGCCCCCATAGTGTCTGCTGCCCTAGAGTAATAGCGGCGAGCTGGAGAAACACCACTCCGACAAGACGCGATGCTATCATGATGAATCAACCTTTCCAAAGAACTTTCAATCAGAAAATAATTGAATTGCGCTAATAACTACTATTGGCGACGTAAAATAAGATTCTTCACCGCTCGAAGCGAATTGCTTCACGGCCCTTTTATATTCATACTCTTTGCTTTCCAGATTCTCTATGCCTAGCCAGCCAAGAGCTCGCCAAGTGCCCAAATAGTAGAAACGTAGGTAGAAGGTTCTCATTCGTATCGCAAGAATTTCGGCATCTCCTCACCAACTCTCTACCGACCATCTTCGAGAATCGGTTAATTAGGCTTTCTATGTCCACTAGTGATGATCTTCCAGGGGAGTTTCGGAATATCAAAGTTAAATTTTAGAACGACTGGGGAAGACTCTCCCCGCATGAAAAGCTGGTTCCATTCCACGACTAAATGTCAATTCAAGTGGAGTATCCTCAGCCTCAAAATGTGTCAAGGCGGTTACATGACGTCTGGGCAAATGTTTCTATTCGTTTATAGGTGGGCAGATTCTGCTTATTAGTCATGGAGGTGGCCTTTGCGTTATATGATCGTAGTTTTTCCGCAGTCCAGAAATAAATCTTGGAATATGCCCAGGTGAGCTGCCCGAAGCGCGATCCGGGCGGTCCGTGAGTTATACTTATGTAGTATCGGTATAGTTACATCCAGTCTATGTCGCACTGCGACCTGTCAAAGAGAGCGCCATGTCTCCCGAAAGGATCCTATATTTTCAACCGGAACTTCAGTTTGACCAGAAGAAACATAAATTCCGCCTATCAATAACAGCACCTGTACCTAAGGTGACAGGATAACAACATATTTGCCTCCAATCGGCTCCCCAACTTTGGATTATCATGAGCGTTCGGGCGGTATTGGATTTGATGTCCGTGGGAAAATAGGAGTATAAAAACATAAACCGATATAATTTCCTATTAGCAGAAAAGTTGATGGTATTCCATATTTTTATGGGATGCTCAGCTTTCTTCGGCACTGCACATTTGCCGGTTCTGATTCTCGGAAACGATCATTAACAGCCTCGAGTAAAGATGGCTTGAATGACTATCTCGAATAGGGTATGGTTTTGTCCAATCGATGGTTAGCGTGAGATGTAGTTGTTTGAACTATAGAGACTGTTACCAAGTACGGCTCTCGTTAAGTATCTCCGAGCGTCAAAGTGTCGCGTAGAATCGTTCAACCTCGCAGCACCAAACCCAAAGCACTCAATCAAAAGACGTAAAATTACTGTCAAGGGGATACTCACTCAGCTTACGAGCAGAGAACAACTTCAGATGTCAAACAGAAAAATATCCAATTGGTCCACGGGTCAGTATAAGTCGGCGTGTGCTCGTTTTTTTTTTTTGGCGATTTTTGAAGTTCATGAGGTCGATCATGAGGTATCTTGCGGAATGAAGGCTGACTCGAAGGTCGAAATGTAAAGAGTCTGCAGGGAGATAGGGCACCATGCATGTCTACCTATCTATATCCAACTCAATCAACAAAGATTGGACCTACATATGTATATATAAATATCTGTACGTAGTCATTACCTCGTAGCAAGCACGTTCCTAGATAATGTTCGACGTCCTCCTGAAGCTCAAGAGCAACGGGCAATACCTAAACTCGGAAGCCTGGGAATATCTTGAGTCTTATAAAATGCAAGTCTGACAGGCTGTCGCGGGTCCAGTAACTATTTCCCGACCCACTTATATCATTGCACTCAAATATACGTACACATCATGAAATTTTCATTCGCAATTGCGGCCCTATGCGCCGCGGCTCAAGCCCAGCAGACAGCATATGGCCAATGTGGTGGCACTGGCTGGACAGGTCCAACGACCTGTGTTGCTGGCTGGGTTTGCACTTATTCAAATCCTTGGTATTCTCAATGTCTTCAGGGCCAAGGCGGTACGACCTCTACGCCTTCCTCCTCGAGTACGACTCGATCTTCTAGCCCAACGGGGTCGACCACGACCTCAACAGGGCCATCGGGCAGTGCTACACCGTTTTCATACAATAGTAAATCTTTCCTGTTAAATGGACAGACCTTCCAAATCATCGGGGGTCAAATGGACCCCCAGAGAATTCCCCGAGCGTACTGGCAACAGAGATTGGAAATGGCCAAGGCTATGGGTTTGAACACCGTCTTCTCGTACGTGTACTGGCACTATCTTGAGCCGAGCCAGGGAACTTTTGATTTCACTGGTAACAACGACATCGCAGCATGGTATCAATTGGTTCAAGAGGTTGGTTTGAAGGGTGTGCTTCGAGCTGGCCCTTATGTTTGTGGCGAGAGAGACTGGGGTGGTTTGCCGGCCTGGCTCAGTCAAGTCCCAAACATGGTTGTACGATCGAACAATGCAGCTTTCCTTAATGCTTCCTCGAGCTACATGCAGCGCCTTGCACAGGAGTTGCATGATCAACAGACCACTCAAGGAGGACCTATCATTATGGTCCAAGTTGAGAACGAGTACGGGAATTACGGATCTGATCACCAGTACACTCAAGCCATGGGGAACATCTTCAAACAGAACTGGGATGTCGTTTTGTACACGAACGACGGCGGGAACCAAGGTGCTCTTAACGGAGGATATATACCAGGCATTCTCGCAGAGATTGACGGTAACCCGCAGAGTGGCTTCAGTGCTCGAAATCAGTACATCACAGATTCTTCGAGTCTCGGCCCTCTCCTGGACGGAGAATACTACGTGACGTGGTTTGATACCTGGGGGCCACATAGTGGATATGACACGGACGAAGGAAATACAGGCGCAATTAACGGTGTCCTGAATGACTTGGGTTGGATCTTATCGAACGGGGATTCGTTCAGTATCTACATGTTCCACGGCGGCACAAGCTTTGCGTATGGAAACGGTGGAGAGAATTATGGCAACTTGACCCCCTTCGTGACGAGTTATGATTATGGAGCTCCCTTAGATGAAAGTGGAAGAATAACACCTATTTACACCGACATTCGAAATATGATATCAACCCATGTGCCCTCCGGCACGATCCCCAGTGTTCCATCAGTTCCGGCGATGTGGGCTATGCCAACCACGACTCTTCAACCGGTGGCTAGCTTGTTCAGTCAGCTGCCGTCACCGACTTCTGCTTCGTCTCCGCTGACAATGGAGCAATTGGGTCAGGCATTCGGTTATGTCTTGTACTCTTACCAAGCGACTTCGTCTATTTCGGGATCCGTCCAACCAGGGGACCACGCAAGGGACAGAGTCATTGTGTATAAGAACGGCGTCAAACAAGGTGTCATTGACTCGATCTACAGCCATCCAGCCACAGTCACCGTTCAGCTTTCATCCGGAGATACACTATGGCTTCTTGTAGAGAACCTTGGTCGTGTTGACTACGGATCCCCGATTGTTGACCAGCGCAAAGGCATTGTTGGCGACGTTACCATCGGCGGAACGAAGATACAGGGTTGGAAGATCTATTCGTTCCCTCTAGACACTCCACCAAGTAGTGTCAGTACGGCGTCGTCGATTTCAGTTTCTTCCGGCTCGGGACCAGTCTTCTACAGAGGCTCTTTCCAAGCTAGTAGTAACGATAGCTCGGCAGATACCTATCTAACCCTGCCAGGAGGTATCAAGGGTGTTGTCTGGGTCAATGGGAACAATCTTGGGCGGTATTGGACTATTGGGCCGCAGCAAAGCTTGTATTTACCTGGTTGTTTCATGCAGGTTGGATCAAATGAGATTGTGGTATTGGAACTTGAGCCCCAAACGGCAACACGGGAGGTGTATGGTGTTACTTCGAGGAAATGGGGGAATAATGCGGATCCAGACTGCAATAACTGTTCTTGATAGCTGCTGGTTGATCTAGGGACTGTGCATGACGAGAGAAATAGCACCTCATGGTTAGGAAATGGAAATACCTGGATAGTTATAGCGATCTTCAAGCTTGAACACATAGTCTTTTTCATTGTTTCTTACAGTCATGTCGCGAGAGGCGAGGTTTAGAAAAGACGAAAGAGTTTGTAAGCCATGGAACCAGACACGTTCTATCACGACAGCCATGTACACGCATAAGAAATAGCAAACTGCCATGCATATGAACACATAGAAGCATATGCAAGAGAACAAGCCTCAAGGAGAACTCAAAAAAACTCATCTGCCTTTTCCACCAGAGATATCTTGACCCAAGCGATAACCCCCGACCCTCTCCCATTCAACCTTCTGCCGCGTGATGGGCAACTGTCTTCTCAAGCTCTTGAACGCGCCTTCAGCCAATCGACTGAACGCGCGGTTCAATTCTTCTTGATAATCACGCTCAGCAGCACCGATTTTGGACATTATAGCGTCAGCAGACAGATTCGAAACCGAGATCGATATCGGTTTCGTCGTGCTGAGAGCCACGTTGCCGTCTTCATAGTAATGGACGTCTACGTGGATGTTGCCAGTGATGGTTGCGGTGGAAGATGACACGGGGACTTGGTAAATAGAGCGATATCGACCGTTCCTACATTACACATATCAATTAGCGAGAGCCCTCAATTAGGAAGCAAGTTTGAGAGCGACAGTACCAAAAGTTATTCGGCGAGTATCGATTAGCGACTAGAACAATAGCCACAGCAGAATCGTTTTCGATTGGGTAGACCCCATAGGAAGAATTCGGATAATGTTCTTTTGCGTGTGTGGCAAGGGATCGCAGGAGGGATTTCCTATTGTCATTTGATAGTTTGATATTAGCATATTATCTCGCGTCTCAGGATCTTTGTAGAACGACGACATACACAAGATCTGCATTTTGCGACTCGAGCGGATGTGATTGTGCCGCGGAAGCTGTCTAACAATTGACACATTCATTAGTCCACACGAACTCAAAGCAAATAATTTAATAGGATTCCAGACGGACCTGTGTGAGATGGTCGAATTCAAATGAAGTTGAACTCTCAATGTCGTAGTATCTGCTCCCTTCTAAGCGATTGAATTCGCTCACAATCACCTATTTTTCCGCATAGCCCAGATTAATCAGCACATCGATACTTTCGACCAGATACGACCAGATACGGAAATTTTTACCTGTTGACTACTTCCGGGCAGCTTGACTGTGGTCAATTGTTTCTCGTTGTAGCTCTTGAAGGCAGGCTCCAAGTCTGGTAGAATATCGGAACTGTCTGAAGTGAGGGCCTTGATATCTAGGTGATGCGTGCGCCGAGGACCAAAGTCAGTAACTTCAAATTCGCAACCCCGAATAGGGGGGAAAAGGTATGGAATATACCGGCAACCACGTCAGAGAGCTAGCATAAAATGTTAGTTCGCGCTCTATTAACAATACGACAACAACGGAGTGGCTGAACAACGTACCTCTCCGGGAGGAGCTCCCGCGATGAACGAAGAAGCAATTTCCACCGCTGAAGTCATGGCACAAAATGCGTATGAAGATTCTCTGATTCCTCAGGACGTGGCGGTAGTGTAGAAACGACGAGAGGTATATCTTGCTTCAAGAGAATTGTAATGTCCAGGAAACTGAAGCTGAAGTTTGCGGGGTTATGATGTTGCTGACCGAAGGCGGTAAGGCTGAGATGTAACTATAACCCTAACCCCAAGGAAAATATCGACGGAGACCTGGAACAATTTACTTTTCTTAATCGCTACTGATGAAGCACATTGGCTAGCTAAATTGACTGAGAGAAGAATAATATAGCATATTGCTGGAATGGTCAACTATCAATTTAAATGATCTTCACACACTGACTTTTAAAGCTCGACACTAGCTCTTTTAACACCCAGCAATAAAAAAGGAGGCCCGAAAAGTGAAATGGCATAATAGAATTAAACATAAAGGGTATACTTGCTTGACATTAACACGCTGAATGAGATTCATAAGAAAGAAAGAAAAATGGCAGACAAAAGGTTGCCGACAAAAAACCCCCAAACCTGTCTTGAATGGCAACAAAGGGGGTGGAACTTAACCCGATCTCATTCAATACTCATATTCATGAGCCCGTCGTTGGTCTCGTTCATACCTTGTAGTCCTACCCGTTTGATGGCCGTCGGTGTAGAGGTATTGGATGAGCCATGAGTCTGATCCGTGAGTAACGGCGCAGCAGCTCGGGGAGGTAGAGCCCAAGAAGCATTGTTTGAGGTAATGTCCTTAGCCGCGGATGGCACATGTTGCAGTACGGGACTACTCTGGACGCTCATGCCTGGCGAGACGGCGCGACGCTTGAAAGACTCGGCATCAAACCCATCGTCGCGACGGCGCTTACGACGGATCTCTGTGGCCAGTGCGGGAGTGACAGCTTGTGGTGTGGGCGACCGCCATCGTCCTTCCGGACCAATGCTGGATACGGGTGTTTCCATGTTGGTATCTTCGCTCATACCGGAAGATTGCGTCGATAATCGGCCTGGTGGTGGTGGTGGTGGTGGCGTACGATATCGTCCATCAAACTTCTCCCAGAACTTGGCACCACCCGACTTGAGTGAAGCCTGATCAGAGAATGCCATATCAGTGCGATTTTGACCCTGCACTGCGGTTTCCGACACAGAAGTCGTAGAAGTCAATTCTTCCAGTTTTTCCAGTGGGTTACCGGGAGCTTTTGCCTCGCTCGTTGGATCACTCTCGCGAACTTGGCGAATGACCTCGGCCTCTTTTTTGGCTTCGGTATCTAGAGGCGCGCTTTCTTCCATGAGAGCTGCGCGAATGCGAGCAAAAGTTTTCGGTTTGGGCTAGAAGATTTCCATTGAAGTCAACAATTGGAAGCAGTGAACGGTAATAGAATGAAGTACTGACCAGAAGATTACCACGCCGAACGACAGCGCGACGAACTACACCTCGCGGACCGCTTTCTGCAGTAGTCCCAGGACTCTCTGCTCGTGGCGGACGGGTCTCGCCATCATCACTCATATCGGAGAGATGCAGATCTCCCGTTCCAAGACTCAAGCTCTCTCGACGTGACTGTAAAGCACTCTTGGCCATCTCACCAGCAAAGTATCCCCCGTTAGATGCCTCGATGCTTTTGAGCACTGGTGGAGAAAGCGGTCCAGGACTAGGTTTATTACTATTCCCGCTAGCACTGCTGGAGCTATGGCGGCTGTTGCGAGACTTGCCGAATCGTGCCCGTTGGAAACTGGCCATGGCAGATGTAGCAGGATAGTTCATACCCATCCAGTCGTTGCCGGGACTAGGAGCAGCACCGCCGAACGGATTGGATAGCAGCCCGTTGTGCATTTTGCTTGCTTGCGGCGTGGACATGATCATCATTTCATCACGGTCTGCGTTCATCACGTCGTCCTCGTTCTCGTCGCTGCTACTAGTATCCGATTCCAGCATGTTCACACTGGAAAGTGAACTGGACATTGTAGTTGGATTGGCGGATGCTCCACCTAAGGGTTGCGCGAGACTTGTCCCGGGCGAGCCAAATGCAGATGAATTTCCTGTTCGTCTTTGAGGAATATTGACACCACGACCACCGACGTTTGGTGAAGAGTCAGGTGAAGATTCGGCGAGAGTTGAGTGGTGGAGATTGGTACAGGCCCGAGAGAAATCGAGACCGCGTGAACGACGAGGGATTGCAGACGCGGGCGAGCCGTATATTTGCGCAGCATCCAGCTTTGGTGAAAGAGGAGTGGTTCGACTAATCGTAGACGATGCACTTGGTGTTGAAGCAGCTGCTACAGGAGGATTCTGCCGTGGAAGCTGGAGGGAGAGGCCGTGCAAAGCTGATAGTCGTCCTTGCGGTGGTTTCTGAGGAGTGGAAGGGGCATCGTTGATGCCAGTATATAAATTGTTTGTGACGCCTATGTCATCTTTTGATGACAGAGGGAAATCCCGTAATGCTGAAGGCTGCAGTTTCCCGTTTTTGGCTGCATCCGAGAGAGAGCGGGATTTGGGTGAGAGACGGGGGATGCCTGGAGATCTGGATTCACTGCTGGTGGTCCCGCTGCTGGTGTTTTCATCGCTGTCTGACTGGAAGATTTGGCTTTGAAACTGCCGCTGCAGCCAGCTTGGTTCTGCGACTCTCATTTCGAAATTCGTGATATAGATTTTTTGCTAGAGAAGAGTGCTCCTGGCGCATCGACTGGTGGCTTCGGAATGAATGTATTTGGAATATGCCGCTGACTTTGGAGATCACTGCAGAGCAGTGCGAAATTATGAAGCCATGATGAAACTTGATGGCAAAGAAATATATGGCCGTACAATCCGTGGCAGCCAAGCAGTGTTGAGTGTTGAATGTTAATCCCGGTGCTTCATCGACGAGTTATGAACGGTATGGTTGAACCCAGCGGCAAGAAGTCGATCGGTCGAGCTGTCTTGATACAGCGAGCAAGTCGAGCAGTTGTTCAACTGATGGAAAAATACTCGTGCAATAATTCTCAGGATGATGAGAATTTAGGCGAATAACGACGACGTTGTGCTTTCTGTGAGGTCGAGGTGATGACAAGGAGAGGTTGCATGGATTGACAAATCACGATCCGTGGATAGGCGTGATGCCCGCCCCGCATTTCCGCGTTCACCAATATGCCAGCGCTAAGATAGTTCCGGGCAACAGTAATACTGCCAAGAGACTCTGGTTGGTCGTGCATGATGGATGCATAGCATGGACATTGCAAAAAGCAAATATTGCGCTGGTATATAATAGATAATCGCATATTTAGAAATGAATCTCAAGTTGCTCGATATACACAATATTGATAAATACAGGTAGGCTATTGCTACAAAATCCGAGGACGACCAGCGTCCAACGATGCAAGAAGATGCGTACAGCAGTAAATCAAAACGCGCTCCTCCTTTACTCGAAATTTCATTTCCTGTCTTCGCCGGCCTGTCGAGCCGCAGCACTTCCAGCGCTTTCGTGATACGCTGGCGGAGGAGCCGGCATTTCGGCATAGGCTCCATGCGTTGATTCGGTCGCGATGGACGACCGCGACGCAGACGGATCTAATCCAGATCGCGGCGGTGCCAAAGAAAACTCATTATAGTCCGGGTCGCGAGTTAAGCCGTGTGTGTCGTTAAAGGGATCGGGATAGGCGGCTGGATTCCGACGATTATTCAAGGTGGGTTCGTATATATCGATCTCGAAGGATTCGCGTTCTTTGGCGGCTTCGGCGTCGAATTGTTTGCGTCTTTTCCTTGCAATCACGAAGAAGACGGTGGCGGCGATAATGAGCATTCTATTCCTCACGTATTAGACTACTATTTTCTTTTCTTTTCTTTTCTTTTCTTCTTGTCTTCTTGTCTCCCTCCTCAACTCCACTGTCGCATCGGATTTCTCAAGGGATACTAACACCCCCACGACGGCTGCGGGCACAGCATCGAGTAGAACATTACTAGTTGGCTTCTCGCAGGCGGCAGAATTGGGATCGGACTCGTCGCAGGCGCGTCGAAACAGAGACGATATCAAAGACATGGTGGTAAATCAAAAGAAGAGAGAAGAGTCGGTTATTTTAGATGTTGGGCGGCCTGCAAGGAGGAACAACGAGCGAATAATGAATGAATGAATGAATGAATGGTGCAGCGACGCAGGCTGCGTGCTTCGAGGGAAGCAAGTAGAGTAACGAGGGATAAGAGTTCAGTCAGAGTATTTGCATGACGGATATTGAATGACAGTACAGAGTAATCAAAGGAATGTAGCAAGATAAACTCAGTGAAGCAGTTGATTAAGAAGAAGGTGGCTCATCTTTTCCCCAGGTTGTTGTTGGCCCCTGGTGCGTATTATCTAATCCTGCGACGACCTGAAACAGTCATTCCTGTTGCGCTAGACTAGATCTGGTTAGTGTCTTGTATCTCCGGTATTAGACAGGTAATATTACTGAGAATTCCAGCTCTTATCCAATGATATGCGTTATATCTGTATTGCGAGTAATACATCATGCTGATTCCTGCATTTTCATACTCTGTAGTTAATTCATAATTATTTATGCCGATTATTAAATACTACTGATTACTCTATTCTCCTAGCGCCAAACTAGTCATTGCTTGTCTGTCTGAGTAGTCTGAGTAGACCTGCAGCCATGTACAATACCCTGTATGATAATCCAAAATAATTCAGAATGCTCCATGAGAATATAATGACAATTCCAGAGTGAGTTAAAAGAAATAAAAAAAAAAACTAATGTGACTCGTCATAGAAAAGCTGTGCTCACTTCTGAGTCCTGACTAATAAAATGATATCCCGATATAGTCTAGTGCGACTAAAAACAGGGGCTGCAGCCAATCAGAATTCATTCTCAAGTCACGCTAGAAAGAGAGAAGAATAAATATTTCGTCGGGGAAAAGTTGCTCCAAGGCCGAAGTAAAGGCGAAATTTCATGACGCGCGCATCTCGACTCACAATTGATTCTCATCTCAACTGCAATTCTCTCGCCTTGTCGCTCGTTCGCTCGCTCGCTCGTTCGTTCGTTTGTCTGTTTGTCCCGCGGGATTTGATCGCTAAATACCAGAATGGCAGCTCTGTGCAACCGTTGCAGCTCATATTTTTGCCCAGGCCAATCCTAATTACTCTGCGTTTGTCCCGGTCGTATCACTTGCAGTTCTTTCTCGCCGGAACACTCCTGCTTCCCCCGCTAACTCACCACGAACAAACAATCACTCTTATATTGCCCAACTGCAACTGCCACCATGGATTTTTCTTCTCCTGGAATGTCCATAGAGGACATCATCGACGACCTCGATCTGCACCGCGCTCTCCTCGAAAGTCTGCTCGATTCTCGCCCGGGTGATGTGGAAGAAAGACAAGATTTAGAGTCAACAGTACAGAATCTCGAACGAAAACTAGCCCAACTTAGAGGAGTTCCCTATCAACCTCAACCTGTTGTTGCATCCTCGCGGGGGCCTTCGACCAGAGACATGCCGGTATCAAACCCCGTAGACGGCACGACTACGCCGTCGATACATGGACACAATCGCGATGCAGATAGGATGCTGTCTTTGCCACACAGGGACACCCCTAATCGCAAACGGAACCTCGATCCAGCCGACCTTGATGGCTCTCCCAACCGATCAAGCTCCAAGAGAGCTCGCACACCTGTTCGCACGAACCCCTATTCCGACAGAACCAAAGACATACCCTTTGACCTTTTGGACGATCTCGAAGTCCCCGATGACGACGTGATTGATCTTCGTAGCGGACAATTCGAGGCCGAGAGAATGCTTCAAAACCGCCGCGAGCAAGAACGTCGTGATGCCGAGTTTGCGAGACGTCTTCAATCATCGCTGGACGATGAGTTGACATTTGTGGCTTCCCGGCCAACGCAGTCGTTTCAGTCGCAGCTTTCGGGTGTGTCTTCCGGCGATACAAAAGATCGTCCTACTCGTCCTTACATGGGTATTTCTTCGCCTAAAAAGTCAAAACCGGGATTTCCAACTACTCGTGAGGCGGTAGGGCCTAGCAGCCTTCCCCAGAAAGTCCCACCATCTTCTTATTCTTCTTATCGGCCGTCGTATCAAGGTGCCCCGCCCGCAGCGCCGTTCGATCAGCGCCATCACGCCATAATTAGAACTCTGGGGAACTATCAAGTAATCGATGTCAGCGATGACGATGGCCTGGACGACGATGGCCTGGATGAGGATTTGGCTGAGATAGCAGCCAACGATTTCTACGGCGACAGTCCACCGCCTTTCTCTTCCAATATCGGCGGTAGGACATCGGAGCCGTTCAATCCTTTGAAATTTGGGGTCGACAAGTTGCGTGGATTGAAGAGTGCTCTTGATTATTTGCCTCCAGGCCGAGGTCTCTTTCCGTGGATGATAAATGAGTCCAACAACAGCTACTACGGAGCGTCTTCGTTGATGGGTGGTTACGAGTAAGTGGAGAATTACTTTCTGACATCTTGAGATATAGAACTAACACTACAAAGGGTTGAATCCGTCGATAGCAAGCAAGCCAATGAAGAATTGAAGGAGTTGCTGGAAAGTCTTCGGCCCGATATTGAATTGCCCAAGGACGGACAGGGCACACCGGAGCAACTGAGCTTTGCACTTTTCGAACACCAGAAACTCGGACTTGCGTGGATGAAGGCTATGGAAGAAGGCAATAACAAAGGAGGCATTCTTGCCGACGACATGGGTCTCGGAAAGACGGTCCAGGCGTTGTCGTTGATTGTTTCGCGACCGTCCACGGATCCCTCCCGAAAGACAACGTTGATCATTGCACCTGTGGCCCTGATGCAGCAATGGCAACGCGAGATCGACAGATTGATCAAACCAGAGAATAAGCTGTCTGTGTTCATTCTTCACGGCGAGAAGCGCAAAACGAGTTTCAATAAGCTGAAGAAGTTCGACGTGGTTCTGACCACATTCGGCAGTATGGGCACGGAGCTGAAGAGATTGGAACAATTCCGCGAAATGAGGCGCTTTGCAAATCAGAGCAGCGCCAATATGGTTGCAGAAGCTCAGCAGATACCTCTATTAGGTCCGGAAAGCAAATGGTACCGAGTCATTATTGACGAAGCGCAGTGCATTAAGAATCGGAATACAAAGGCTGCACTTGCTTGTTGTAATCTCAATGCCACTTATAGGTGGTGTATGAGCGGCACGCCAATGATGAATGGAGTCCACGAGCTGCATTCTTTGCTGAAGTTCCTGCGAATTCCACCTTTCAACAACCTTGAAAGATTCAACGCGGTAAGTCGAAATGTCATCGTTGATATTTTTTTTAGAACAGCTACTGACCAATTCAGACTTTCACACGCCCTTTGAAGAGTGGTTCTGGACGAGAAACCGCTCTCAAGCAACTTCGTGTTGTGCTCAAGGCCATCTTGCTTCGGCGCACAAAGTTTTCAAAGATTGACGGGAAGCCACTCATTAATTTGCCTCCTCGGACCACAGAAAAGGTATACGCCGTATTCAGCGAAGACGAACAGGAGCTTTATAATTCCTTGGAGAATCGTACGCAAATCCAGGTCAACAAATACCTAGCTGCGGGTACCGTTGGACGGAATTATTCGAATATCCTTGTACTGTTGCTACGCTTACGTCAAGCTTGTTGTCATCCTCACTTGATCAAGGATCTCAGTGTGGATGTCTCTGCCGTCACGGAGCAAGCTGATTTTGTCGAAAATGCCAAAAACTTCGATCCGGACGTCGTTCGACGACTGAAAGAAAACGCGCCACTCGAGTGTCCCGTGTGTATTGACGCCGTGGAAAACGCAATCATATTCTATCCTTGCGGCCACGCTACCTGCGTGGAATGTTTTGCTAAAATCTCCGATCCCTCGATTGCAGTTCAGCAGGGAGTTGAAGGGTCTGTGGAAGTCAAATGTCCTAATTGTCGAGGCAAGGTTGATCCAAAAAAAGTAACGGATCATGTTGCGTTCAAGAAGGTTCATTTTCCTGAGCAGCTTACAGGCCAGGAAGATGAAATTGCAGTGAACAAGGCCGAGGAGACTGAATCCGAGTCTGACTCTGATGATAGCGACGAGGACGAGGACGAGGATGATAGTGACGATGACTCTGACCTTGCTGACTTTATCGTTCCGGACGACTACGATTCGCAAGACGAGGATGCCGTGCGACGAAAGAAGCAGCGGGACGAAGCCGATACAGAAGACGATACCGAAAAGAAAGTCAAGACTAAGAAATCCAAAACCCGCAAATCCAAGGCCAAGACCAAAAGCAAGGGCAAAGGCAAAGACGGTGATGGAGGACGAGGACGAGGGGGATCCAAGCCGAAGAAAACACTAGCCGTCCTTCGTCGAGAAGGACAACGCAACGCAGCTTCGAAACGCAAATACTTCAAACGTCTCGAGAAAAACTGGATCACCAGCGCCAAGATCGACAAAGCCGTCGAAGTTCTCGAAGGGATCAAGAATTCCGGATCGGGCGAAAAGACCATTATTTTCAGCCAATTCACCTCTCTGCTGGACCTCCTCGAAGTCCCCATCTACCGTCGCGGATGGAAATATCGTCGCTACGACGGCAGCATGCGTCCGCGCGATCGGAATGAGTCCGTGTTGGAATTCACCGATAATCCAGAATGCGACATTATGCTCGTCTCGCTCAAGGCCGGGAACGCAGGATTAAATCTCGTCGCGGCATCGCAAGTGATTATTTTCGATCCCTTTTGGAATCCGTACATTGAAGAGCAGGCCATTGATCGAGCGCATCGGCTGGGCCAGACGCGTCCCGTGCAGATTCATCGGATTTTGATTGAGAATACGGTTGAAGATCGCATTTTGACTCTGCAGGATCAGAAGAGGGAGGTTATCGAGGGAGCACTCGATGAGAATGCAGCGAGTCAAATTTCGAGATTGGGAGTGAGAGAATTGAAGTTCTTATTCGTAAGTATCCTTCCTATTCCTCCACTTGTGATGTTTCATCATTGACCTAAACTAATTCTCATCTACAGAACGTGCAATAACTAAATTACCAACACGGCACACCCCATTTTTCTAACCTCTTCTTTTCTTTCCTTTTTTTTTTCTCCTTCGATCATGAATAACTATCGGCGCGGTTCTGGTCCTTATATCTTACTTGATACCCCCCATGTTTGGATTTGATCAGAGCAATAATACAAGGCGCACGGATATTTTATTCAGTACGGTTTAAGCATAAGGGCATAAAGGCATAAGGGCATATCGGCGTAATCAATAAACCCGGGTCGGAGGTTTTTTCTTTTCTTTATTCAAGTTTCCAAGGTTAGCTTTTTTTTTGTCGACTGGTTTTTTCTATTCGCTATATCTTGTTTCAATTTAGATTCTTGGTAGACAATGAGGTAGATCCCCTTTCTTACGATTCTGGGTGCAGTGCATATTTCTCCATTGACGTACTCATGTAGGACATAAGCAGCATTGATCATTTAACTACCTAAAGTTGCAAGCCATGTAATAGGAGAAGAAAATCAATCACGAATATATTCTACGATGTTTTGGATTTCGATTTCACGGCATAGTCAAGAAACACTATCATTCATTTATGGCATAACAAGGACACATGAAAGTTTGAGAGGGGGGGAATGTAAGGGAATAGAGGCAAAAAAAAAGACATTTTCAGCGGCCGACGAGAGACGTATCGATTTGGTCTTGGTATCGGAATCGATGAGACGACTTTCTTGCTGGGGCGGATTTCAGATTTAGAGGTCTGCGTCCTCTTCGTCCGGAAGGGGTTGGGCAGCGGCATCTGTGAGTTCCTGCTGGTACTTGGCCATGACTTCGGGGTCGACCTGGACTTCGGGAGGAGCCAGAGCTGGGGCAGCAACGAATTCCTACAATACAATAACGCGATTAGCATGTGCTGTTGGCGATTTATAAATCAAAAGAGAGAGAGAGAGGATCAACGTACCAAGGTCTGGTTGCCGACAAGCTTGCGGGCAAGCCACAGGAAAGGCTTCTCGAAGTTATAATTCGATTTCGCAGAAATGTCGTAGTACTGGAGATTCTTCTTGCGGTGGAATGTGATGGTCTTGGCCTTGACCTTGCGCTCCTTAACGTCGACCTTGTTACCGCAAAGAACAATTGGGATGTTCTCGCAAACTCGGACCAAATCACCTGACAAAAAACGGTGTTAGTCGGTCGGTTGTGTGCTTGGTTTATCATGTAAAACGACAAAAGAAACTTACGGTGCCAGTTGGGGACGTTCTTGTAGGTAATACGGGACGTCACGTCGAACATGATGATACCGCACTGTCCGTTGATGTAGTATCCATCACGAAGACCACCGAACTTTTCTTGGCCAGCAGTGTCCCAGACATCGAACTGGATGGGGCCCAAGTTCTGTAACAATATTAGCAACCATAGCTCAAACTGGATATTTCGCAAGGGTGAAAAAGTAACAGAATTCACAAGGGAAAAAGTAACATACTGTGGTGAAGCCAAGAGGGTGAACTTCTACACCCAGGGTGGCAATGTACTTCTTCTCAAACTCTCCCGTCAAGTGACGCTTGACGAAGGTAGTCTATTTCCAACCGTTAGTCGAGAGTCCCAGCGCACTCAAACAGAAGACACTGAAAGCATTGAATGGCGCTCATCGTCCAGGCGAGAGAATATCTATCGGTGAAATGAGAGTACGAGACGGAATGATGAGCCGACGCAAAATTGCGGGGTTCAATGCAAACTGATCGATCGCATCGTGAAATTTCATATACCGGTCGATATTCGTCAAGAAGGAGTGAGATGAGCGCGATGCGAGGATCATTCTGTGAACTTGCCTTTCCGGTACCACCGTCGCCGACGAGGACAAGCTTGAAGGTAGGGATTTGTTCAGCCATGGTCGATGACGTGAGAGGGGTGAATTGAGGCTTGCGAGAGAGGAAAAGAAAAGGAAAAAAAATAAACAGCAGAAGATATCAGAGCCCTATACAGAGTAAAAGGGCGATCGCTCCGACTTTATGAGATGTCAGCGATATAGATGAGGAATCAGAACGGGTTAGAGTGGGAGGATGGTGTTCTGGAGAGAATAGATTGCAGAAGAGAGAGGAAAATAAGAAGATGAGGAATCCCTGCGGTGATGGAATTTTTCGACCTTTGCCAGGGCGGTGACTGCCCAGCCCACTAACCCAACAACAAAAAAAACAAAACAGAATAAAGTCACGTGATGTGTTACGCATATTGGAAAACAATCACGTGAATACGAGCGAATACAGAACATTCCCACTCATTTGCACCAAAATTACCATCGTTCATTAATGGCGTCCTTTTTGGCGTAATGGTAATACGAAACTAGTTCAGACGGCGCACAATTACAAATCAGCATCATTTGGCTGCAGGCATTGGTCTTATCTAGGTAATAAGATCTTATATATATTACTACGACGTTCTGTATTTCTCTCAAAGCAAAACCTATCATCTTTTTCTACGTATTTTTAGTTCGTCACATTTTGAATGAGCAAGCATCTCCGCCAACAAGCGAACGAGACTTTGTCCACGTTACAAATCAATCCTGTCGGTGTTGGGTCGCAAGCAGCCCAAGAGAAGGCTCTCTGGTGCTGTGTGATGGAGACCAGCCTGTGACTTTGCGACAAAGGCGCAGGAGATTGTCGAGCGTCGTTACTTCTCTCTTTTCTCTGGCGGGCTGTAAAACGGACTGGCAAGTACCGTCCAGGATACTTGGCGCGGCCGGAAGCAGAGAGTATTCGTTGTATCAGGTTTCAGGTATTCTCACGGAGTTGCCTGTCGTAGAGTCGACCCCGACAGCTTTTCTACTGCCCAACATTATCCATCATGCATGCGCAGAAAAATCGGTAACGTAGATATAAAATGCCAGCGTGCTTTCAGCCGTCATAGAGGTACTAAATGGCAGCCCAAGAGACCGCGACCTCCCCAATTGCGTCGAGGTATCAGAGTGAGACTCAAATCTCTTGTTCCCACACCCGATTCGTTCTGTCGCGAGATTTTTACGACGAGGGGGCGCTGAAGAGACGAGTCAATTAGTGCGTGTTCGTCGAAGAGCATCGAAATAGCAGAACAAGAAAGAAGCCAAAGAAAAGAGAAGAGAAAAGAAGAAAAGAAATGGGGCAAGTGCACAGAGCCGGGCCATTCTTACCCCTTCATTCTGTTGCACAACTTCCCCGACTTTAGTCAATCGCTCGTGGTTTACCCAGTTGACCGATCCAAAGCCCCGAACGACGTCTCCGGCCTTCAAGCCAGCTTGATCGGCAGGACTGCCTGAAGCGACGCTATTAACACGCGTAAAGGGTGTTTCAATCACTCCGTTCGATACATTTCCATTCTGTAGATCGGAGCCACCATTCTGTAGCTGAGAAGGAGCATTGGACGTCGTCGGAGAGGAAGATTGAGCTTGTTGCAAAGCTTCAAAGTGCGCGTGTAGGCCTTTTTCCAGGTATTTCATCACTTCCTTGTGGTCATTGCGAAGGTGTATGATACGAGCGCGCGTGGTCCGAACTGCCAAGGTAAAGCGTTGGGTTATAAGAAGAACAAATTCTCTACTTGTCTGCGCGGGGAGTAAGACGTACTCTGTGCCACATCGATATCATCACGGGGAAATCCATCAAAGGTCGTCAGGCTCGTTTCCATAGTAACGCCTTGCTAGACATTTTTTCGAATATTGTCAGTCATCGAGAGACTCACTAGATGGGAAAGACTCTGGCAGACAAGCGGATTCTCACCGATGTCAGAACGCTGCTATACGCCGATAGCTCTGCCTCGATGCGGTCTTTTTCGCGCATCAGCTCGATCATTGACAGCGAGGAGAGATCGCGAAAGCTGGTCCCCACGGTTGTTGGGCCGGAGGGGACGGTAGGTGCGTGGATGTCTCTATTCATTGTGCTAAATTTCTAGTTATTCCATGGACAAGAGATCTCCAGAGAAACCTTGGAAGTCGGTAGATGCGGATGGATCCAAGTTTATAGGCAACCTGTCTAGGTAGGTGGATTTCTAGGAAGGTGAGTCCCTGTGTGACAAATCCTTACCATAATGTACTAACTAACTAACAGCTATCCAGCTTGAGAAGTGGCGGGGTAAGTTACGGGTACTGAATGTAAGTCAATTTATCAATACAATTGCGATACATCAATACGTAGGTAATATCAATACTGTGTAAAATACTCAGTGATGTGTAATACCAACGACGACTGTTTACCCATTTGGGTAAATGTGAATCTAAAGGCATATAAAACTCGATGAACAAAGGGATTTCTCCAGGTATACATATCCATGGATATCTAGGTATTAAACTATAGCTTGAGGTGTCTTTCAGAACGGGTGTGTTAATAGTAGATTACATCCACCATGTTAGATATATATATATATCCATACAAATCCATATATATGCCTATACCCAGGTATGAATAGCTTCGTACTCGTAAATTGATGTCCCAGATCTGTATAGATTGATTTGGAACTAGGTGAACGATAAAACAGTATGGATATTCAATCTCTCACAAGGAAAGAGAGGATTATCGCAGCTTCCCAAATTACATCCACGGTTGCTGCCTTCCTCTTATACCAGCAGAGCGCATCGTCGACCTTCTTTCCCTCCTGGAGAATCAGAATCTGTCTCTCCTTCAAAATGGTCTCTGTTGTCCCTGTCAGACCGGATTTCTTCTTTTCACAATTATCTGAAAAATATCTAGTATCTATAGCAAATTTGTCGAGTGTTGCAACATGTCAGAGTCCGTTGAGCATCATTCAATGGCAGAGCAGAGAGAGCAGGATGACGTCGAGTCCGGTAGAGAACGTTCAGAAGGTGAGGATTGCGAGATGTTGCATTCGCCCCCAACAACCGATCTCCCACACTCGTCTCCGGTTGAAAGCGGAGCAAGCTTTCCATGGTCGAAGTGGGTGGACAGTCTGAGACTGAGGAAAAGGGGGGAGAATCAGCCAGGAACATACGTCGAAGGGTGGTTTGATGGGCCGTCCGTGAATCGAGAGGACATTGAAGAGCAGCCCCTAACTGACCAAAGACCCTGGGATCAAGGCTCCGGTGGCTCATCATCGATTTTGGGAAGAGTGAAGACAGCGAGCATGAGCATGCCCCCGTCGAGTGCTCCGAGGTCGAGGTCCACCACCATGAACAGCACCAGTATTGCAGTTTCGAGACGCTCGATGGAGAGTACACGATCAAGTATCTTCGATCCGTCCACCGAGGCCAACAGAGTCATGGCTCTCCAGCGTCGTTATGTGCTGCGTGAGTTATACGTCTCGGAGACCCATTACGTCGACGATCTCCAAACCGTGATTCAGGTAAGTCTTGGTGATAACACTCAAGAAGTCGGGCAGCTGTTAATAAACGATGCTTGTACAAGATCCTGTCGAATTACCTCACCATGCGACCAGCCATTTTGAACGATCTGCAACGGCTGTATGATATGCATCTTGCTTTCAAGCAACAATTGGAATCCGTCAGTCCGCATTCCGCCGAAATCGGACCAGACGGTACGCCGAATCGCAAGTCCACAATCTTGCGGAAATTCCAGAGCCAAGCGTTATTGAACCGAAGCAACAAAAGACGGCCCAGAATCCAATTCGGTGCAGAAGGTGCCGAACCGCCCGAGTTGCTATTGGTGGCAAAGGAGATAGATAAACTGGTAATCACTGGTGTCCTCGTGCTGAAATCAAAGACTGACCCAAAAAAAAGACGTCCAAATTCCATTTCTACGAAGCCTTCCTCAAGTCGTACGATGTTCTTTCCGAAGATTTGGCCCTCCTGCGGCAGAGTCACCCAGCCGAAGAGTTTTGGAATGAAGGTATTGAAGCTCTGCAGAGATCAATTCATTCAACCCAGAAGCGCAAAGAGAACGAGCGGAGAGCATTAACGCTAGACGACCTGATTGCCAAGGTATATTTGTAACTCTCGTCTTTTCTGACCATAGCTGATTTCCTAGCCCATGCAACGAGTTTGCAAGTATCAACTTCTTCTGGCAGAATTTCTCAGAACAATTCCTGAGACCACCTATCCCATGACCTACAAAGAGGTCAGGAAAGCGCTGGACAAAAACCTAGAAGCAATTGCTCGTATCAATACCGTGACTGGCGATCCTAATCTGCGTGTTCGAATCAAGCGAACCACGACTTTGCACGAGCGACTGGACTATGGAGAACAGGTCAGTCGGTTGAACTCGTTGACTGTTAGTTACTGACAAATATAGGGTGTTCTTGAAAACGTATATCAAGAATTGGGACCACTGATTCTATGCGGAGTTCTTCACGTCGCGTACCACTCTTCTGAGGGCGTAGCAGGATCATATTTGGTGTGCATTTTGTTTCCAGGATATATGCTTCTAGCCAAAGCCGGAGGCAATTTTAGCAAATTGAGTCTTATTGCATCCATATACCTATCGGATATGACGGTTGACGACTCGGAGAACGGACAAGGTAGGTGGAGCATGGTTTCTGCCGTCTTGTTGATGTCTTTGTTGACAGAGAATAGGAATGGCTTATTTGGATACTCCATTCACCTGGAAAGTAATCTTCCAGTACGAGCAAAATCGATACGAACTTATTTTTAGTGCATCTTCGGCTGCAGAGGAACGCGGTTGGAAGACAGAGATCTTGAAGGCTTCTGTCGTGCCACCTCTGGAAGTACCAACTTTATCTTTAGCACCGCGACGATTTTCTTATTTGGGCATGTCCCTACGTCCCCTGGACAGCACAGAAGGCCGAGTGCTGCTCAAACGACGAATGTCTCTTCGAACGCCATCGCCGCCGTCACCTATTCGTGCTCGGCAAATCCCTGTGATTATCAAAAAGACACACAATCCAATCTACGACACAGAGGTACGACTTCTTCATGAGGCGCGCGAATCGGAGTCCGCGCGTTCGCGATCCTTCACAAAACAAGCGGGGTCTCCATCGCCGATTGTGCTGGCAACACCACGACCGCAGCGCGTCAGGCTTGAACGAAGCATTTCAGGACTATACAGCCAGGAAATTCTGCCTTATCCTGGAATGACTCTTGGGCGCGGCGACTTCATGAGCCCGACGTTGGTTGGAAAAAGCATGATGCGCGGGTTATCTCTTCGGGGTGTTTTTCACAGCAGACGCTCAGCCTCGCTCGGCAAAGCTCCGTCACTCTCTTTCGATGGAGGCCAGGGACGATCAATTGCGGAGGAAGCGACACCAAACCGAGAGAGAAGTGATGCTACCGAATCTTCTGTCGATGCTCAGAGGCAGGCACAAAAGGGGCCGCAAGTGGAAGTCCGGGACGCAGGCCAGTTGACGACTTCCAAGACGCCGTTCGGCTTCATCCGAAGGAGGTTGACCCGTGCAGCATCTGGACAAGCCAATTACGAGATGACCGGGGCGAGCAACGTGACGCAAACCAAGTCCAGGGGGCTATGGAACCGGTGGCTTTCTTCATCTGCCGGATAATATTATTTTACTGAGCGGGACATGCATTTTTGAGCTGATTGATATTTACAGCGTGTCGTGTTATTCGTGTTATGGGGACGCGGAGTGTGGGTCATGGCTTGCAGACGACGTAATTGACAGGTTTTATGAGCAGGAAGTTTAGCAGCTTGACTTTGGTATCTGAGTTGATTATTCTTAGACGATAGATTTGCGAGAATCTTAAAGAATATTTGTATCCCAAAGCTTGAAGAATAATAAAAGAAAGAGATGATCTTCATGCTGGAAATTACGCAGATGCTTTGTCAGGCTGGATGAGTCCAATCTTGACGTCGTAACAATACGTATGGGTAAAATACGGTAATGACAGACCCTGGCAGATCCGCAATGACGTCGACGTTTGGCATACATCATCGCCAACGCGGGATTATAAGAATCATCTCCTGAGCTTCTTCTTCTTCAACTCTGAGCTTATTTTCAATTCATCAACTTGTCGCGTGATAACACTTAACATTTGCTTAGGTTAGACTCGCTCCATCAACATCAAATTATCTGATGCTAACTATTATATAACAGAACATTCAAAACTCCCTCAACTTGTCTTCATTGTCTTGCAAATCCAAAATCCACAATCAGTCTACTCCAGCTTTGATCAACATGCCTCGAGGAAACGATAACGTTACCAAAGTCTTTTACCAGGGCAAAGCAGACGACTTTGTCATTTTCATTGACGATGTCGCTGCTGCCCAGCAATGGCGCAAGGATCGCACCACGCCTCTTGCCCAGGTTGTCTCTGGATGGAAGATTTTTGTCACACACAAGTTCGTCTCTCTTTCTGTCTCTGTCTTTATATCTATCCGTTGGTTTGAACATGAGCTGACAACTAAGCAGACATGGTGCGCAAGGTATCCTCGACGGAGCCAGTAAGGCATCACTAGAGAACGAATTCGGAACATCGCGAGATGAAGATGTCGTCGAAAAGATTCTCGAGAAAGGCGAAATCCAAGAATCAACTGTACGTCTATCCTTCTCTCCATGGAATAGTTTTACGTTCTACTGGTTGTATTTCGTGATGACTAATTAAAATGAATAGAATCGAGAACGCCAAGGTGATCGAAACGTCATGAATGGCGGCGGATTCGTGAACACGTTCCAGACCTGAGATGGTTCGAATGTATCCATTTGATTTTACTGTTGGGCATCTGGTGATGACGATAATCGTATCTGGCTCCTATGTATACCAGATACGGCGCCCGGAAGTTGTCTTGTCTACGGACACGGAGTAGATATTTTCCCCCTAGTTTAGCGTGATCAATGCATGAACCGTGGCATGAAATGGTGTTCTATTTTGTCTAAATGTAGTCTATCTAGTCAGCTTGAAGCTTGACTAGTCAGGAGTAAGAAGACTGCGTTCAGCGCGCCTCTGCTTTACCCACGCCCCCAATTCATTCCATACCAATTGCTTCTCAGCCATACTCATCGTAGCAGCCAATCCACTCGTAGTCGTAGCCACAAAGACCTTTGCACCAGTCCAATCTTCATCTCGACCCATATTTTCCCCTTCATCTTGCCATCCATACCGAAATTCTTCCCTTTTAATAGCTCGACCATGCCGAACCCGCCAGACACTTTCCCAAATCCCCTTTCCGACCAGGGCTACTGCTTCAGGTTTATGAGTGGCAATCTTGCGTTCGAGAATGGGGACGCCAGCGTCCATTTCGGTCTTGGAGAGCATACTTGCGTCTCGCGTGGGTCGTTCGACGATGTTCGTGTTGCCGACGCTGTAGAGCTCTGGAAGTCGATAGGTGTCGCTGGGCGGATGGCGTAGGTCTGTGATGCCGGATGAATGGAGGAGTTTCCAGAATAGATTGGATGGGTGAGCGTAGGCGTACCCCGTGGAACCGGTGAGAAGACCCGGGTTGACGCCCACGAGGACTAGGATTAGATTGGGAGCGAACGAGTCGCGGAGACGAGATGGTGGGGAGAACTGGGTTTCTGCTTCTGCAGTGTCTGCATCGTCTGCACGGGTGTGTTGTGGTGATGGTTTCCTCTTGCGTTGCTGCGATGAGTCGTTCTTGCGGATCGGAGTGCGTCGTGACGCTTCCTTCGTCCGGGTTGGAGTGCGGCTTGGAACTTGGCCAGGTACAGTCGACCGCTTGCGAGGTGATGGTGTAGATGGACCAGACGGGCCAGACTGCTCAGATAGAAGGGTAGTCTCGACTACGACACGGTCGATGGACGGAGTGCTTGACTGGGAGCGAGTCGCGATCCCACATCCAGGAGTTGTGTCCATAGCGCTGGGTGACGAGTCGCTGTGATGGAGAAATCGATTTAATTGACCTTGAAAACTGCGTTGTCGGTCCACATCGTGGTCGTTGTCGTTGCCGCTGCCGTCGTAGTTCATGATGGCTACATTTTATAGACTGGGGGTATTTGCTGAACCGAGGGATATGCCCATTCGATCCATGGATGCTGATGCTCAAGATACCTAGGTACTAGGTGTTTGATGGGAAATTCCGCAATAGTTAGTTAAATCTAGTAGCTGACTCACGACTCCATATAAAGTGGATCTATTCGAGGTACCAACCAATCAGAATCCAGCACGGTCATTGTTGCTCCTACTGTGACTTACTTAACAAAGAAACTGCTCAACTACAATCATCTGGAATTTTATTATCGACATCTGCACATCATTTCAATTCGTCTAGTTCAGTAATTCCCAACTCATGCTATGCTTAATCAAACATCGACCAATGCACCACGCACCACGCACCACACACCACACACCACAACACGCAAACATGCTGACAGACACTGACAGACGACACCGAGAGGACACCGACAAGCCGAGACAAAACCCGCTGAAGAAAATGCGATATGCTTTGTTGGAAAGCCAGTATCAGACCTTGCCCACAGTAGATCGTTTCGGCAGAGTCCAAGGAGTCGGACAGACGACCTAACCAGGTAAATTAGCCAAGAAGCAAAGACAAATGAAGAGAGAAGAGAGAAGAGAGAGAGAAAAGACGTACCTCTCCCTCGCTATAAGCCCAGAAATACGCAGCCATTCCAATCAGATAATATATCGCAACGTCTCCCGATTGATACATGAGTGCACACGTCAAGGCACTCAGAGGATATACCAAAAGTCGCAACTCGATACTGCGATGCGGTAGCGAACCCGCCAATAGTCCCAGGGGCCACTCCCATGCCAACGCAGTCAGACCCAGGAGTAAATTGATGATTTGCAGGATGGGCACGGGTTTGACGGCGCCGTCGAGGCTGTGTGTGATGAAATCCCAGAACACTTTGGGCCAGAAGAAGCCTTCTATCGAAGCGCCGATTTGCCCTGTTGGAGTCAGTCAAAATCTATCTTCTATCGATGTTTGCAATCTCAACATTTGGGATAAAGGAGAAGAACGTACAGCCAGCGGCGGACAATATGATCAGTCGCGCCCAGTGGTTTTTGATGAGACGACCCATTATGTATGAAGTATGAAGGTATCGACCGGCGATACGATTAACGGTAAAGCTAGAGAAAAGAAAGGCACTCTTTCGACCAGCGAAGAGATAGTAGCGAAGAATCGAAAAGAACGAAGGAAAGAACGCAATGGGCGCGCGACTATAACTGAAGCCGGCGTCACCGATCAAGTTCTCTCCCTCCCGGGGTTGTTGATGATGGATGGCTAAGACATATATATCGAGGGGTTTTTCACTTTTCTCTTGCTAAATAAGTTTTGATTGCGAGTTGCAGGGTCTGAGGGCACGACGAGAACAAGTGCGCAATCCCAGACAGTTGGAGTTTTGTCCTTTGTCAGATCGAAATCGCTTCAGGGTTATGGGCCCGGCGGGAAATCAGATAAGAATGCTCTGAGTGTCAGGTATCAGGTAGGTAGCCTTGGACCTTAGGTGTTTGAGGCTGAATCGGTGGTCCGGCGACAATAAATAATTAGCAGTACCGACTGTTGAAGGTACGATTAATGCGGTATGATATTAGGGATGTTGCAATTTGTATTCTTGTGTATTTGTGTTTTTTTTTGCAAGATCTTGCAGGATAGAATCTAGAAATGAACTTTCCAAGGTTCCCACGCGGATGGTTTTTTTTATCTGGATCGTCGAGCTCTGGCTTGACTCAACATTGGCAGCGACCCCCCCCCCGCATTTCCAGTCCGTCTGACTATGGACCTGGTCGCTTTCTGTCGGCTGGTCACCATACGACTGCTTGCCAGACCAGATCCGAGTCGATCAAGACTTGCACCGGAGGAAGCCATTTGGGCTCTAGCGGCCGCTCTCGATCAGCCAGTTAGACGAGCGTGCTCAACTGTGCTAGACTCGGTCGATGCATTTATCTCAGACGAAAAGTGCTTGGACACTCCTGTTTGGCTGTCATGCGTGTGCCGAAATGCAGCGGGCCGTCGAATAGAAGCGCAGAGAGTCCGTGTCAAGGGTGGTCCGCCGCGCATGCAGCACAGGCTTGGCGTGATATGCGGCGGTAGCTGCATCAGCCACCCACGCTAGTTGTGGTCGCTAGTTGGAGACCGAGACAGACGGAGTTTACATTTACCATTTTACCTGATTTACCAGTTTTACGATATGTACGGAGACACTGGATAGACTTCTGGCAACTACTTAGTCAAAGGATAGCTCGTTATTTGAAAGCAATTGTTATATAATACGATTCGAGCGGTGTAGATACCGGAACTGTACGAGAAAGGATATTTACTGCGTCGCGGAGAGAGCTTCTGATCAGGACACTCTGATATGTACAGAGGACATACAGATGGAGAAATCCATCAAGATCAGTGCAATTTGGCGACCGCACGGACCAGATCTGCAAGACCTATCCGTTCATCACAGTGCTACCACTAGTTAGTCGTAGTATTCTGTACTGTACTATGAACTAGTCATTCTATGTATAGAATATAGCATGCATGGCTAATAGTTCGGATAGACCAACGTGGCTGGGACTGGGATGGGATTCTTCAGAGATAAATCTCCGTATGTCTTCTCGCTGTTCAAGTACGGAATACCGCAGGAATGGCCAAAGTAACCCAAAGTAACCCTAAGGGAATCTGAAAATAGAAAACAAAGGGCGCTTGATTCTGGCTGGTGATTGGCTGTAGTAAATATATGCTTTAGTGCAGCCCCACTCTTTCGGGCCCGGCCCGCCTCAGAGCCAATCGCTCCTTCCTTCTTGTGCCAGACACCGCTTTTTCTACTCCGTGCTGCCTCAGGACTCTCTCTCTCTCTCTCTCCCTTTTTCCTATATTACTCCCTCTTCAATACTGGATTAAAAAGACAACGAATATATTGACTCGGTTTCGAAGCAGAGAATCCTGTCTGATACGAACAGGTAGATATAAACATACATGGAGCACGGAAACTGCTGATAAGAACCCGAATATATCTATCTAGACAACCGGCAAGTCACCAATGAATTCTACTAGGTATACCCAGGTATAATTAGAAACACTGCGCACTTGCAGTAGTCCGTCCATATGAGCTTGGCAGAATGCCACGAGAATTCTATATTCCCAGCACGGTCGCCAGTAGTGACTAGTTCTGGTAAGAGTCGTGCTAAATATACCTACCCTGTTGTCTGTGTGCATATTTATTGGCTCTCTCTCTACGAAAGCCCGGAAAGCCATACGTAACTGAGTAGGTACTCCGGACAGATGTACTGGCTAGCTTCTAAGATTACTATGAATTATGCACGATGTATACATAGTAGTAGTTAGTTGGTTTGGTTAACTTAGTACAGGCTTGTTTAGTCAGGAAGGACCCGGCCCACTGTATCCTTGTCCTTTCATCTTCATCTTCATCTTCCTCCTCTTCCATCTCAACTTCTCTCCATCTTGACATGACATCCTATCCATAGATCTGATTGCATTCCAAATCATACCAACGTGTCACATAAATGCCATACATGACAGAAAACTAAATATATTCAAGCACCGGCATCATTAGTCACCCGGCTTCGTCAAGCTCTTATCTAGCTGCTCCGCCGTGCCCGCAACCTGAAACCGCTCCTGTTCGAGACTCCCAGTCGCATATTCAAACACCAAAAGTCTCGTTCTGCAACAATCTTTCCACACTAGCTCGCCGACATTTATCGATCATTGCAGAGATTTCCAAGGACAAACCAACATCACTTGGTGATCGACATCGTGAACGCCCTCCCGTCATCATCTCGCCTTCTATCAGCAAAGCAAACTTTTACCACAAATCTATCTGATCCCTCCCGCCGCCATAATGACTCTAGCCTTTACCGTCGTTTTAAGTTCGTGATTATCAGATCTGGAAACCCACCGGGTCTCGAAGCCATCTGTCAGGGGCTTCGCGCCTGACGTTTTGAGCTAAACAGAGGACCACTTCATTTTCCCGCCGCAGGAAAATCGCCCTGTCCGTTTGTGGCCGGCCCTTAATACTGGCTCCCTCGCCCGACGGGCGAGAAGAAAGATCAAGAATCGCGCTTTTCTCCGGCTTCCTTGCGCTGGTTATTCTTCTTTCTCTCGTTCATACCACAGGGTTTGCAGGTCAGCCCGGCCGGTCATTTCGTTTCGCTCACCTACCATTTCAATCCTTTTCTCTTTTATTTTCAGTGTAGTTGAAAAAAAAAAAAACTATTCGTCGCCATTTCGCTTCGATCGCTGGGCGATCCCATATTTTAATACTCGAATTTCTTCGCATTCAACCTCAAAAATGGACGTCAATTGGAAATCTCATTTCGCGCCGTCGAAGCTATTGTTTTACTTTATCTTTTGGGGTGGTCATATTGGCACTTTTGCTCTGGGATGGTAAGCTGGGTTGAATCGCCGATTTTCAAACTCGAATCTAATTTGAAATTCCACAGGTACCTCCAAGCATCAGATGAGAAACTTGCCGCGCTCAACTCGCTCACATTCTCAGTATGGATTTCTCGTGGTGCAGGTCTGGTGTTGAGCATGGACGGTACCCTGATCCTGCTGCCCATGTGTCGTACATTGCTGCGATACATTCGCCCCAAGATTAGATGGTTACCTCTGGACGAATCACAATGGTTCCATCGCCAAGTGGCCTACGCACTACTCATTTTCACAATCATTCACGCCTCGGCTCACTATGTTAATTTCTTCAACGTCGAGAAACGACAGCTGCGACCAGAAACTGCAATTCAGATCCATTACACCCAGGCCGGTGGTATTACAGGTCACATCATGTGCCTGTGCATGCTTCTGATGTACACTACCGCCCACCAGAAGATTCGACAACAATCCTTTGAGACCTTCTGGTATACCCATCATTTGTTCGTTCCCTTCTTTCTGGGTCTCTATACTCATGCCACAAATTGCTTCGTCCGAGATTCCGTGCAGCCTTTCTCCCCATTTGCTGGTGAAGAGTTTTGGTCACATTGCCTCGGCTACGAAGGTTGGCGCTGGGAGCTCTTCGCTGGTGGCTTCTACTTGATTGAAAGACTGTACCGCGAGGTTCGAGCTCGTCGTGAGACAGAAATCACCAAAGTTATCCGTCACCCGTACGACGCCATGGAGATCCAGTTCCGCAAGCCCAGCATGAAGTACAAAGCAGGCCAGTGGCTGTTTCTCCAAGTGCCCGAGGTCTCTTCCACGCAATGGCATCCCTTCACCATCACGTCGTGTCCCTTCGACCCTTACATTAGCGTGCACGTTCGCCAGGTGGGTGATTTTACTCGTGCCTTGGGTAACGCTCTCGGATGCGGCCCTGCCCAAGCAAAGGACCTGGAAGGTCTCGATCCCATGGGCATGTACGAGATTGCCATGCAAAATGGCCAAACCATGCCCAAGCTCCGCATTGACGGGCCATACGGAGCTCCGGCCGAAGACGTCTTTGACAATGAAATTGCCGTTCTGATCGGAACCGGAATCGGCGTGACGCCCTGGGCGTCCATTCTCAAAAACATCTGGCATCTGCGCGCAGGACCTAATCCGCCGCAACGTCTGCGTCGAGTAGAATTCATCTGGATCTGCAAGGACACCAGCTCCTTTGAATGGTTCCAGTCTCTGCTCTCGTCGCTCGAGCAGCAATCAGCCGCCACTGCCGGTAGTCGGGGTGGACCCGAATTCTTGCGCATTCACACCTACCTCACCCAGCGTCTCGACCACGACACCGCTGCTAACATCTACTTGAATTCCGTCGGCACGGATATCGACCCGTTGACCGAACTCAAGTCGCGTACCAATTTCGGTCGTCCCGATTTCCAGCGCTTGTTTGGCGCGATGCGAGACGGACTCATTGATCAGACGTATCTAAGTGGTCTGGAAAGTAATATCACTGCCAAGGTCGGTGTGTACTTTTGTGGACCGAATTCTGCTGCACGACAGATCCGACAGGCGGCCAAAGAATGTTCGACGAGGGAAGTCAAATTCAATTTCTGGAAAGAGCATTTCTAGTTTTATATACGGGAGAGTGTGTGTCTGTGTGTCTCGAGACATTTTTTTTATGCGCCCCGGTCTTTTAGATCCCTGGCTCACTCTACATTGTCTGTATTTATCTGTGTACATGTCGATATAGTCTATGTATGCAACTTTTACCCACGACATTTCGTTCATTGGCACTATACTCTCTAAAATAGCGTAACTACGTAGTAACCTTACTTATAGGAAGTAGGAAAGAGTTTTGTTTTTTTTATTAAAAAAGTGTAAGATGACTCATGATCATTGATCACCCGAATCCGCATCGTCCGGTAAATGAATCACCTCCTTATTCCTTCTTGCCATCCACATATTTTCCTCACCGCTGCCGCCGCCGCCGCCAAGATTCCGTCGTTTCTGTTCCGTCTCAATCCATTTCTTCTCCGCTTGTCGAAGCGTCTCGTCGTCGATTTCGACGTGAATTCTGAGTTCCTTGTCAAGAAGCACGTTGTACATTCTACATGATTCCCACCAGTCGTCGACCAACGCGTTTCCTCCTCCTCCTCCTCCTCCTCCTTCTTCTTTGCTTTCTCCCCCTTTATTGGCTGCTCCTGCTGTTGTTTCTTCGACTGTAGACCTAGACCCAGGACCAATTCGAGGGTCAGCGTCAAGAGAAGAGCGAGATTTAAAAGCTAGCATAACTATGTCTTTTGACCATGGACAGGCCCTCAGAGCACGGTAAAGAGCCTTTGTAGCGGCATTAATGTCCTTGGCGCGATACTGTTCGAATGCAATGTACAATTTCCATAGAGACGGTGACGACGAAGACGATGATGATGACGATGATGTAGACGAGTGCAGAGAATCAATAGAAAACTGTAGTGCGCGCCCAAAAGCTGCGCGCGCAGAATGAATGGTTGAACCGGTGAAGATTGGACGGTTCAGCTCGGTGAGAATCATAATTAGAGACCTCGTAACGGGTTCATGGTCATGATGATTGTCGACGTGGGTATTTGTAGAAGCTGAACTTGGGACTGAGCTACGGATACGTTCGTCGACGCGGAATCGCGATTCATTCCATGTGAATAGTGATTGAAGTAAGGTATTATGTGGGAAAGTCCTAGTACTTTCGAGAAGGAGAGCGCGTATAACGCCTGGTTTGTAAGTGCGTCGCGATGCGACGTGGTGGTATATCAGACGGGCTCGCGATTGATGGAGAAGTTCCGTCGCGTAGGATTTGTCATGGTCTGGGAACATAGTCTTTGCGACGCGGTTGAAGCTCGTATTGTATACGTCTAGTGACGATGCCAAATCCAGTGAGCTGAGAAGATAGCGCGCGAGAGCTAATAGATCCGTCCAGGCCGTAAATGTCTGCAGGTCTTTGATTGCGAGTGAATGATCTGCAGATTCAAGGAGGAATCTCTCGGTTTTGAGACGTTGAGCAGGAGTCACGTCGTGACTCTGCCCTGCTTGCAACTTTTCTAGACTGATGGCATAGTCTGCACTTGATACTAATAGTTGAACAGCGGATTCCAAACGCCCCGCTGCAAGGAATTCCCACGTCCAACTGCGAATGATCGTCGCATACTGCAGTTTCTGCTCCTCTGAAAAGGTCGCCGCCATGGAGAAAGTAGCAGCCCAAACATGCGAGGCCGAGGCAATATCACCGCACCGACTCTCCATCAAGGCAAATGCATTATACAGCCGAAGACTAGACGATCGCTTTTTCAGCAGAGACTTGGCGTACTTTTTGCCATCGCTCGCGTTCAACGTATGCTCAATAGCCAGAGCTAGTTCGGCTAGGTTGTCGTCATGAGGTGATACGCTCACAAGTTGTCTCAAACACCGACGAATCCACTCTCCGTCAATGTTGACTTCACGGTTCTGAAGAATTTCTTTCCATGCACCCAGGGATTGAATCCAGTTTTTGTCCGCAAAAAGAGTATCCACTGAATGGACCAGATTATGGAAGGGTGTCAGATCAAAAACATTGCGTCGTTCGAGCTGTTCCGGACTGGGATTGACCATTTTGTCGATAAAGGAGTCCCGGAAGTAAAGTAGTTCGTTACGCAGGAATGCATCGCCTCCTAACGAAGATATTTGTTGGTATAAAATCGGCAAATAACAGAATCTTAGGAAATTATCCACCAAGACATCCCTTTTCTGCCAGCTGGTAAAAAAGGACAAGTAAGGCGAAATATCCGACCACAAAACGACACGAAAAGGATCGTCGTTCTCAACAGTGTCCACCGTTCTTGCAGGCATACGTGAACTCTGGCAAAGTCTTCGCTCTTCGGCACTCCAATCCAAAAACAGTGCTGCTGATGGTTCTATCCTCGTCTGGGTATTTGTTTCAACAGGCTCCAACTCGGCACTCTTACCACTATACCAGCCTTTTGATCCAGGCTCTCCAAAACGCGCGACTTCTGATTCCCAAAACAAACGAAAATTCTCGAGAATTTCGGACTTGGAAGAATTCAAAAGATCTGGGGATCGGAATAGAGTGAATTCCAAGACTGCTTGCCAGAGACCAACGGCAAGCTCGGTATACCCTGCCTCCCGCATCAACAACGTCATTCGTAAAAAGAGATATGCTTGAACCGATTCCTTCTCCTCACTATCACTTGATGCATTCAGATTCATGCACTCTAAATAAACATCCTTGCATCGCTCGAAAGTGAAATCAAGAAAAGTAGTCTGTCGAAAATCGATGTAACGCATCCACAAGGTGATATAGCCGGGGTTATTTTTCAGAATAGCATGCCATTGTTCAGACAATCTTTTAGATTCCCATATTTTGCTGCCTTCCTCCAAATACCCCAAAAGTAAGCGATCTTTCGATGGGCCTCTACCAATTCTTTTGAGAGCTTTCTCGTAAAGCGACAACTTAATATCAGCAAGACTACGCTGCTCTGCAGAGGTGAACGGTCGATGGCCGTCTGATCCGGTCAAGAGAGTTCCTTGGTAGTTTATTAGTTGTAACCAAGCATCAACGTCTCCAGGATTAGCCTCAGCGCGCTTCAAAAGTTCCGAGTTGCGCTGATTTGCTTCTCTATTCCATCCCACAGCAATGCTCTCCTCATCCGTGTCTGGTTCTTCGTGCTTTTCCATATCACTTGGTACGTCATCTTCAGCTTTTGCCTTGCCCAGAATCGATCGGTATCCGTATTTCTCGGCTTCATCGTCAGAAATATCGATTTCATGTCCACTAGAGACTTTTCGCCGTTTCCGACTGCTTTCATTCTCGAGTGGGATATAGCTCTGTGATGCGCCGTCATAAGTCTGTTTCGCAGTCTGGCGGATTCGAAATACATCTTGACTCTTGATGTCGGAACGCCATAGGACGTTCTTCGTTTTATGACGCGATCCATCGGCGACCCAGTCGTCGTTTCGAATGACGATGTAGTCTTCACCCTCGAAGGTGCGATCAATCTTGCATCGCGGAGATAGACCAAGCACACTACCGCGTCCTGTACGGCGATATTGGGGAATACTGTATCGATGGATTGTACCGTATACGACGTTGTGAATGTCTCCCTTTCGGTCAATCTTATAGATGTCCTGGAGGCCATCTTTCACCGCAGTCGGGGTGACGTCGGCATCACGCCTCGATTCTTGCTCCTCATGAAGCTTTACTCTTTCATGTTTGTGTTTTCTAGAGCTAGACCGATGGTGATGACTGTGGTGTCTCGACCGATGTCGACTTTTCTCTTCGTCGCGACTTTCATCGTCCCTGCGGGTGTGTTTCTTCACATCTTCAGCAGCTGGAGAAGGCTTGGCCTTGAAGCTGGCGAACTTCGGTATCGCCTTTGTCTCCTGCATTCATCAGAAGCCCTTTGATGTAGTCTGAAGGCTCAGATCTGAAAGAAATTGCAGTTTTGTTGAGGGTTTTCAAACTGCGCGGTCGAAGACGTGGTCGTTCCTGCTTCGACGAGGAGACATGGCCCCGGCTAAAACTGCCCTTTTTGCCACTTGAAGCTCCGCGGGCCCGGGAAAAATTTCCCTCCCGCCAAAAAACAATTTTTTTTAGATTCTGCCAGAATCAAATCATCTCTTCGTTTTTTTCCACCACCACGCACACGCCAGCCTGCATCGCGCCATCCTCACAGCATAATCGTCCACGGGATGGACTAGGATCTAGCTGAAGTTATTTCCACTCGTTCGACATCACGATGGCATCCTCGCTCGCTGCTCAGTTGGCACAGGTCGCCGCAAAGTCGACTAATCCGCTCGACCTCAAGGCGCAGCGGGTTGCGCATTCGAAATCTTTGCTCTATGAATATAAAATCGCCAAGTCGCAAGACTTTGATACCTTGTATCAGATTTGCAACGATGCATTTCAGGAATTATGCCGGCTCGACATTCGATTCACAGAGTACGAACGTACGCTATTTAGTCTACAGAGCAAGACTGAAGATCGTACCGAGATGACCGCAGCGCAAAATAAAGAGCTCGACGTGGCATTGGAGTCTTTTATGGCACTGATAGGAGGGAAATTACAATTGGCTCCTGCAGTCAAAGCTTTAGAGTGGTTGATCAGGCGGTTTCGGTATGAGAAGCTCTAATGACTTTCGCTAGTTTTTTTGCTGACTGTTATAGCGTCCATGAGTTCAATACTTCCTTTCTCATCTTGACATTCCTGCCGTACCACTCACTTCCTATATTTCTCAATCTCTTGGATATATTACCGGACAATTTGACTACGACTTTTAAGTTTCTCCAACCATACAAGGAGAATCACACCAATCCGTCCATGGAAGCCATAGTCCGTGCCGCCGCAAAGACTCCGTCATTCTCAATCGACCTCAACAACTACACGATTAAAGTCTCCAAAAAAAAGTCGCATTATCATGGGCTTTTGACTTTCTGGTCTGCAGTGATGACCCAGGCATGCTCAGAAATGCTAGTAGCAGCACGCGCAGGTCGTCGAGAAATTGAGAAGAACAGCCATGAAGACATTTTTCTTCGAACCTTGCCCGTGTTGAACGATGGCTTAGCACTTAAGAAAATTCCAGAGCTAGTCGTTGGTTGTTATATGATCATCGTGGTATTCATCACAAAAGCAGTTCTTACAGAAGATGTCGTCGATACACTGATGGGTGCCGTCGCTGGATCCTGGACCCAAGAAACTGTCAATGCAGCGGTGATCACTTTGTCCATCTTGGCCGAACAAAAAAGCAACATCGTCCTGCCTAAGAAGGTTTTCCGCGCAGTTATGAAACTTGAAAATCCTGTCAATGTCCTAACAATCGCCACCGCTCAACACAGATGCGCTCGACTCGCTTTGGGCTTGATTCGTTCCTGTCTCGGAAGCTTACAGAAGGATAATTCTTCAAAATTCCTGGACCTTATTTCTGATATACTTCAGTCCGGACGCTTGGATGAAAGTACCAGCAAACAGGCCATACGTATGATTTTCAAGACCACATTAGAAGCCCAGGAGCACGACAAGCTGTCTTTGGAAGTGCAAACTCGCATTTCCGAAATCGTGAAATCTATCAGTGCTTCTGACGCTTATCGGCCTGTCTTACAGGCCGTTACTGCAGAAGCAGACTTGGACGTGGACCGTCTCGAACACAGCCTGCAAATCACTATTCGAACGCAAGATGCCTTGGCAGCTACCGAAGACGTCGCTATGGTGGATGTCGCAGAAGAACCGGAAATCGATTCCTTCACCCCGTTATTGCAATCTCTGGCAACAGAATCCCCCGCAGATTCATCATTCCTTGCTGTGAATGAATCGCCAATTTTCGAGAAAGTGGCTCAAGCCTTGACACTCGCCGGAAACTCCCTGGAGAAGGCGAATGAAGTTTCGGATCTTCCTCTTTTACGTAAATTGGATTCTTTCAAACAGCCCCAGTATCTTTCTTTTCTGTTGCGGCTATTTTCAAGCGCCTCCGGAGCTCGTGTTCGAGTGACGGCTTTGAAATTGATCAATGCTGCTGTCGTTGCAAAGCAGCCCACGGAGGACTTGCAAGCTCTACTTCCTTATATCATCGCTGGGTTTGCTGATCCATCTCACGCGATTCGCAGCGAAACTGCACAGCTTTTCAGCAGTATCTATCAAGTACAGCAGAAAACCAAAGGAAAAAGTAACGACAGCAATATATGGGCGGAAGGCAGTTTATACCAAGAAGCTAAAGGAATCTCTCCTGTAAATTTGTCAACGTCAGATGTTCATAAAATCATGGAAAGAGTGTTGCTGGATGCTCTGGAAGGATTTGTGCACGATTCCAGTCACATAATCGCTACAATTCAGAAATCGCTCAAGACTTCGGCGTCCGAAACAGAAAGCAGTCCTAGTGATTTGAAGAAAGGAACGAGACAGAACCTTTTGCAATTCTTATGTTACCATATCGCCGCGACACCTTTATACAAAGTCAAACTCAGTCTCCTCAGGATTGTCAATGGAGTCGATAAAGTTGGGTCTCTGACGCGGACCCATGTCTTGACGCCTGCATTGGAGTCATGGCGACACCTCTCTGATGCCCAGGTTGCACGGATCTGTGAGGCTGAGCATATTTCAGTGGCTGAATTGGAAAAAGAATTTGCTGCCATTATAAGCCCCAAGGACTCTGAAGCCGAGTCATTTATATTTGCCAACCTCAATCCGTCCGGAAACACCGTCAGATCGTCATTTGCATCTGCCATGCTCACACGACTCGAAAAGATATGGCCCAAACTCGGAAAAGACAAGCAAGCGGCTGCAGCAAAGACAATCTTTGATTTGTCGTTTAATGGCCCTGATCCTTTAAGAAGTCTCGCAAGAGAAACAATCCGCAATATCTCTTTAAGTGGATCGGTTCTCGTTGATTTTCTGGACGAAATACAAAGCTCTATATCTGGCCTGGAAAATCTTAGTCCGTCCCCGAAAAGGCGACGCACTAATAAGAGCAATGCTGTTGTGCCCTTATCTAATTCCACCGAATTAGATGAAGTCATGGGCAAAGTAACGTTGATTCTTGAGCTTGTGGATGCCTCGACTCCCGAAGAACACCCCGAACTTCTTCCGGGTCTTTTCCAGTCGTTAGCTTCTCTACATCATCTCAAAAACACCATTCAATCAAGCCTTGGATATCTACTCAGTCTCGTTCTTGGTAGCCTCTTATCCATCGTCAACAAGGCCAAGAGCTTGCCGAAACCGACGTTTGACACCAGCGCTATTCGCACCGACCTCGTCGTGGACTGTGTGAGAAGTTCCGCGAGCCCACAAGTCCAGAACACCGCCTTACTTCTGGTTTCAGGACTCGCTGTCATTGCTCCCGAACAGGTCCTCCACAGCGTCATGCCCATTTTCACATTTATGGGATCGAGCGTTTTGAAGAAAGATGATGATTACTCTGTGATGGTAATTGATCAAACAATCGATCAGGTAGTTCCAGTTCTTGTTCAGTCATTGCGCAACCACAAGCGAGATGTCGTTGCAGGAACTTCTGAGCTGCTCGTCAGTTTCACGGCTGCATTTGAACATATTCCTTCTCACCGCAGACAACGTCTCTTCCAGGCTTTGGTCACAAAACTTGGTGCGCGGGATTTCTTGTTTGCAGTCTTAGCTATGCTGGCTAATCTGTATGGACTTGACAAAAATGTGTCTGCTTTGATGATACACCTGGTCTCCGGTCTCGATCCTCAGGACCAGCTCCTCACTTACCAGAAATATTTGAGTCTAGTCGCCGATACTTTGAAGCCTAAGCCAGGCATTTCTCAGATTCTGCTAGGTGTCGGAAATGAAGGCGCCAAAGAGAAACACGTCATTGCCGAACATCTGTTGAAGTCTTTCTCCCACTGCTTGAAGCATTCGACACTGAAGTCACAGCTCGCACTTGTCTTCAAATCTAATGCGGAGGATACCGTTTCAAAAGTCGCTGGTTTATTCTCTCAAATACTCGAACAAGTCTTGTCCTTGATGGACGCCGTACACGAGATCAGGCCTTTGAGTAATGCCAGCGGTGAGGCTCTTGGGTCAGTATTAGGAGTTTTGTCCCTCGTCGATCTTCTAGACACCGTGGAGCAGCTATTGCAGAGGCCTAGTGCAGACCTTCGCCGCAAGGTTCTTCGATTATTGGAAACTCGACTTCGTCAGCAACCGGAGCGGGATGGTGCCGCTCAGATACGAGTTTTGGAGTTCATCTCGTTCCTCAACAAAATTGTTGAGTCCTCAGATGATATACTTCTTAAACATGCCGCTATCGCTTGTATCGATCGAATTGCCGAAAAATACGGTCGTAAGGAACCCGATATGGTCCTTCCAGCGGCTATTGTCATCAGCAGTGATTCTTGTCTGGGCCAAGAAGACAACAGAATCCGTGTTATCGGCTTGCTGTGCCTTGCTTCAATGGCCGAAGTTCTCGGTGAAGGCATCATACCTGCGCTGCCGGAAATTCTGAAGAAGTCTCTCGCGCTTTTGGAGAATAGCTTAGAAGAAGGTAATGTCAACGAGCAACTCCACAATGCTGTTTACACGCTTCTGTCGGCTCTTTTGATTCATGTTCCGTACATGCTGTCCGGAAAGACTCTCGATACGATTCTTCAGCAATCTTTCAAGTCTGCGAAGATTGGTTTCTCTGATGAGGGCGATGAAGCTCGTCGCGATGCTCTGAAACTCATTGCAAAGAAATTCGATGTTAAAGAATCATATAGCGCTGTGGAGAGAAATTGGACGGCCGCGACATCATCCGGACCGGCTGCGACCAAGGAAGCCCTCGATCTCGTGAGCTTGGCGATTGAGAAGCATCCTAAGTCGGCTACGGCTAGAAACGTCGGCACTCTGTCGAAATTGCTTTACCGTGGGTTTGATTTACGCCGAGAACAGCAGTCTTCAGAAACGGCTTCTTCTTTTGACGAAACACAGCTGGATGCCATTGAAGAACTTGTCAACAACGTTACTATTAAGATGATCTTCAAATTGAACGACACCATATTCCGGCCTCTCTTCATGGAGATCCAGGAATGGGCCACGAACGGCATTGCTAAAAGCGACACCAAAGGCCGAATTCTGCGGTTGACGTCTTTCTATAAATTTTTGCAAAGATTCTTCGGCACGCTGAAGTCAATAGTAACAAGTTATTCAAGCTACATCATTGAGAATGTGATTGAGGTTCTTTCTTTCGCCCAACCAAACGTCAAGGAAACAAAAGATTTGTGGCTGGCTGCCGTTCGAACGCTTCAATCTACATTTGAGCACGACCAAGATGGTAAGTTTTCGATGCCCTGATTTATTGATTCTTGCGCAAAATGTGACATCTCGCTGACTTCTTCTTGTATAGCATTCTGGCAATCTCCGTCTCATTTTAGCGGAATTGCCAAGGCTCTCATCCTTCAATTACCACGCGCCACAAACTCCAACAATTCGACAATAATCATCAATGAAGTTGTCCCTGCTATTTCCGAGCTGGCAGTAGCTGCGGACTCTCCGGATAATTACAAAGAATTGAATACTGCTCTCATGAAATACCTGCGCCCTTCCAGCAGCACGTCCGCAGAAGGTGGTGATAGCGCATATACCCGTCTTGCTGCTCTTAAAGCTGAACGAGCACTGACCGAGCGGTTGGGTGAAGAGTGGCTTGCTTTGTTACCGGAAATGCTACCTTTTATCAGCGAGTTGATGGAAGACGAAGACGAATCAGTTGAACGAGAGACTAGGAAGTGGGTGAAGGATATTGAGGACATACTTGGAGAAAAGCTTGATGACATGCTGACTTAAACTTTTTTTTGGAACAAATTTTTGGGATGCAATGTGATAAATATGCATGAATCTGGCGTAAACCCTGAATTGAATAAAGAATTGTCTCACTTAATACCTCAGCAGAAATTAGAAAAGTGCATTGTCATTTATAACTCGTGTTTGTCGGAGCCCTTGAGACATACCAAATATCACAGTATACACGGATGTAACTTGATGCAGTTAAAGCTCGGGAAATACTACTGCCGTTCCGAAGATGGACGACTGCATTTAAGCAAAGCATTCTCGGAAGGTCATCTCACCATCAGCATTATTTGGCACTGGGCATCTATGTTCTGCTACCAGTTTCCTCGTCTTAATCGAGCCGGAGGTTCTCTGCGAATAGCTAGTATTAGCTCTATCTCAAAGCTTAGCATCCCCAAAGCCATCCCTGAAGAGGATCAGCACCCCCATTACGACCCAAGAAAATACTATCCTGCTCATGTTGGAGAAACAATAGTTGAGCGATATAGGATGATCTCGAAACTCGGCTGGGGTACCAATTCTACTGTTTGGTTACCAATTCTACTGTTTGGTTACCAATTCTACTGTTTGGTTAGCGAAAGATATCAATCGGGAAGTGGCATCATGCTTGCTAAAAGCAACCTTTGAAAAACGGCTAAAGCTGCCAAGATGGCGCTGGCAACAAACAGATATGTAGCTTTAAAGATTACAAATTGCGGGCAAGAAGAGCAGAGATCGGCTTAACAAGAGGTGGAAATATCTCAGCATATATCACGACTGCAGTCTTCTCACGAAGGTCGAGCTTATGTCAGACTTGTGAAAGATTCTTTCCCAATTTCGGGTCCCAATGGAAAACATATGTGCCTGGTGTTTGATCCGTTAAGAGAACCACTCTGGCTTTTGGGAAGGCATCTTGGAAGTACCGGTCTACCCCCATTGGTGTTAAAAGCCTTTTTGAAGCAGTTGCTTCTAAGTTTAGATTTCCTTCATTCGGAGTGTCATGTTATACACACAGGCTAGTACCACTTCACTCAAGTTTGTTCTTTACTGACAGTTAGTCAAGATCTAAAATCTGACAACTTCCTCGTCGGCTTTGAAGATATCTCCGTTATCAAAGATTACGTTCAGCGGCAGCAGAGCCAGACAGCTGAATCCATACTTAGTGACGGCCACCCAATATATCGGACCGAACCTGACTTTGGACACTTGAGACAGGGAGTTGGACTTGTCAAAATTAGTGATTTCAGTGCAGCCGTTTTTTGGCAATGTGTCGACATTGCATAATTACAATATCCAACCCGTGCCTTTCTGTGCACCAGAAGTTCTTTTGGAAGTACCTTGGACTTACAGTGTGGATATATGGAATCTGGGTACCGTGGTAAATAAATTTTACGAATAAGCCAACAAAACACGGTTATTGACTATGTTTTAGTTGTGGGAGATCCTGGCCGATTCCACTCTTTTCGATGGAGTAGATCGCAGAAGCAACAATTACAGTCGAGAAGCACATTTAGCCCAGATGATACGGCTTGTTGGTCGGCCACCTTTACAGTTATTGAATAGAGCCAATAAGAGTGTATACTCTGAACTCTTTTCTGATCAAGGTATGATTTCCGGTAGCAATCATGCCATGCTTCTAACATTCTCCCTTCATTAGGCGAATTCAGGCTTCACCACCTAATTCCTTCCCACGACTTTAACTTTTCTAATCTGACGCCTTTTCTACAAGGAGAGGATAAAAGGCTCTTTCTCCAATTTGTTAGGAAGATCTTCCAGTGGGAGCCTGAGCAGCGGCCGACTGCTGCAGAGCTCTACAATGACCCGTGGTTAAGTTTCAAGCCGTAAAAAAGTGCTCATTTGCTGAGGAAAAGTGAAATCCATTGGAGAAGATCGCTGCACCCATCGGCTTCGAGCCTGTGATCCAAATTGCTATTGTGTGGCAACTGGACTTGAAAAGCTCATGCTTGGCCACTGAAAGCTGTGTACCTGGTTACATACCTAGGTAATTAGCACTCCAATGCAGGTCCTTGATGATCTGAATCAATTTTAAACCTGGGACATGTCAAATCGAGTTGAGTGACACTGTCATATTTCTTTCCAGTATGCAGATGGTACTGAAAGAAAAGCTGGCCAATTTCCGAGGCCATATGATATGCATAAAAAAATTTAACTCCAGAAATGTTTAGTCGAAATCAAATGGTGCATTCCGTGATCAATTGGAATATAAAGTGAGACCGGAGCCAGCCTACCTGATTGCCATGTAAAGCTGTGCGGCGCAACCTTGGAACATTCATGCTGGTGGGCATGTTAACGTCACTTACCGCCCGATGCATGCTACCGCCTCATGCACGATTCTTACTATATAAAATCCACAAAACCTTGCATTTTTAAACACCCCTAATTCAACCAATTTGAAATATTCATGGCCGACTCTAGAAGTGAGATTTGATATCGTTCAATTGCCTAATACGTGAGTATTGAGAAAATCTACAGCGTCATCCATTCCTTGTGGTGAGTTGAACCAGTGTCCTCCGCTGGGGTATTCTTTCCACTCAATCTGCGCACCATACCCACGCAAAATGTCCCGTAGCCCACGGCCATTTTCGATCAATACCAGCGGATCGTCGACGCAGTGCTCAAGCAACATCGGTGTATTCCGTAGAGTATTGTCATGATCGGGAACATCTTCCAAATCGAGCACATCTCGCATCTCGGATAATGTTCTACCAGCAAATGGACAGCGACAGGAGAATCCTAAAAACGCTCCCAGCCTGCCGCCTTGAGTAGCTGGTACGTCTAGATTGAACAGTGTGTGGACGCTAGTAGCTGCGCCCATACTGATTCCTGCTAGGACGATACGATCAAACTGTCCTCCTAACAGAGAGGACTCGCTGTTTAAAATGTTTCGTATAGCTGGAACAACCTCTTTTGAGCCCAATAGCCTGGAGTTCTTCGTGATCAACAAAATTTCGGACATTCCAGACGTCAAACCATTGCGGCCAGATGTCTGAAGCTGTCGCGCATTGGCGTCTTGGGGCCTGAGGGAACACCCAGCGGAATGAAGGAAACCTATCAGCCAGTGTTCTGCCCTTGGAATCGTACCAAAAGTTTAGCGCCCGAGTAAAGCTGTGTACATTGTCGCCACGGCCGTGCAGAAAGACGACAGTATGTGTATGTGGTGCCTTGGGGGCGATGACGATGCACGGAATTTCAATCGAGTCTGCCATTTTGAGTACTGGTCACTGTGAAAAGAACCTTGGAAGTGTAAGCGTCGAGAAAGAATATTATATTAAATGTTGAAGATACATACAAAGTTATGTATGGTAGAGCGCGTAGTAAATAAAGGCGACCCCACAGCGGGGCATGCTATTAATAGACCTGTAACTATAAGATGCTATCCCATCAGCCTCAAACCTCCATGGATCGGGCCACGCTCCGCAATCCATCAGAATCGATATGGCATTGGCAACGGCCGCTCGCCTGAAGCCGGAAGTTCGGTTGGCGCAAGCGGTATCTGAATTCGAGGCCGATTTGACTACCCAGCAAAAGATTCAATTTAACTCGTGCAAGCAGTGTGTCCAGCAGTTTCCTCCGAACATCAGCGATGTCATGCGTCTGACAGCCGAACTTGACCAAAAGATCTCTCTCAAAGTCTCTCGGAGCCGTTGTTATGGACCCCGGCTTACCAATTTTCTGCAAGCTGTGCAGCAATTTGTTGGTCTTGGTGATATTATTATCGGTGGTTCACAAAATTTAATCGCATGCGGGGTGTGGTCACTAGTGAGATTGGCATTATTGGTATGTGGTGCCAGTATGAAGCATGCAATCCTCATCTCACGAGTTCAAAGTCAATAGTGAACTCCGCCTCATATCTGGAGAAGGTCTCCAAACTTCTCATGGCGATTGGTCGTTCTGCGCCTCGTTATCAAGATCTCACAGCGCTATACCCGCAATCTAAAGAACTGCAGTCGAACTTATTCGAATACTTCATCGTCGTGGTACGCTTATGCCACCAGATATTCAAATTTACGCAGAAATCTGGCGTCGTACAGTTCGCTTCTTCGCTAAACAGTTCCGGTCTGGATTCTTTCCAGGCAGAACTTGACAACTGGGCTGTAGCAATCAGGGAACAAGTGACTTTTCTGATGGCAAAAAGATCTGAAGATGAGGCAGTTACGAATTCAAAATTCCGAGATTTGTCGCTCAAATCCAAGAAGCTCAAAGCGCATCAGAACCAGCTTGCCGCTATGCGAAAAGTGGCCAACCTATGTTCTACATATGACTACCAGACGAAGTGGAAACAAACAAGAAAACTCGGCAACGCTACCATTTTTCAATCGAATACCACGTATCAGAATTGGAAAGAATCCCTCCAATCATCGACACTCTTGTACACAGGAAAATTGGGTTCCGGGAAATCCGTCCTGATGGCTAATGTCATTGACGACCTGAACTTGAGCACGCAGGACAATTTAACAATTGCATATTTTTTCTGCAGATACGACGAAGCAGAGAGTTTGAAGACTGGAACAATCATTGCCTGTCTAGCACGGCAACTTTTGTCTGCAATAAACCCATCCAAGTATGACTGGAAGAGGTACGGAGAATACGAGGTTCTCGATCCGTTGGATGTTATTCTTACGCTGAAGAATGCTTTGCCCAAAAATCATAAAGCGATAATTGTTTTAGACGGAATTGATGAATGTGACGATTCTTCTGCTAAGGAGCTCATTGAATGTCTGAGAAAGATACAAGAGAACTTCACGACCCTTCTCTGTATATCTTTAAGAGTCGAGCCGGATAACTTACTACAATATGCATCTCAGAAACTTCTTGACTGCAACTTAACATCAATTCCCATGGAGAACACAGACATCAGAGCTTTTATCGATCAGGAATTAGAAGAGCTAATTGAAACGAACAAGCTGGTTTTAGGAAGCCCCGAGCTCGCTCTCGAGATCCGAGATGCCCTAATAGCTGGATCGCAAGGGATGTTTCTTTGGGCGGCCCTCCAACTTGATATTCTATGCGCTATGAAGACTGACAAGGCCATGCGGAAAGCCTTATCAGATCTTCCCAAAGATCTCTCAACTACATTTTCACGCATATTGAAAAGACACGAGAACAATGTGAAGCCAGACCAGAGATCCATTCTTGAAGTCCTTGTTTCCGTTCAACGTCCTCTCCACAGTGGCGAATTACAAGAACTCATGAGCGTCACACCTGGTGACACTAATTATGACCCTGAAAATTTGATCAACAACGTGAATTCTGTCTTGATTCCTTGTGGGAGCCTGGTCACCATTGATGAGGAAGACGAAACAATCCAGCTGATACATCACAGTGTCAAACAATACCTATTGGAAGAATACTGTGACGTGAATGGTGCAGATATTGATATGGACCATGCCAATTACAAATTATCACGTCTGATTCTTACGTACCTCAGCTATAGTCATCTGGATAGACAAGTGTCTACAACAGTTGTACCTCGGATAAATGTCGAGACTGTACCCACGCACATCATCAAATCAACAATGAAATCATCCGGCAGCGTACAAGAGCTTGCCTTGAGACTATTGAGATCGAAAAGCAACAAGACGAGAGATATTGGAGAGTCGCTGCAAGCGCTAAATAATCGACGGCAGGCCCATGATAGACATACAGCACACCTTCTAGTCTATGCCAGGGAATTCTGGCTACATCACTTATGCGCTACATCAGAGCCCGTGATACCGGAAATGTCGCTTTTAAACGATATCATCAGCAGAGGCACTATAAACCTGAATAAACTATCATCCTGGGAGGTGTTTCTTCAAGCCGAAGCTGCGAATACTCCCTCAGCAGTGAAAAAGTATGATAGGCGCGGTAGACAAATACTTTTCTGGGCTCTGCAGCAACAAAACAATTCGTTGATGCTGAGTCTGGTACAATTCAAGAATTTGAATTTTAACCAATACAATGACGATTTGAACCCCGTTAACCTCTTACATCTAGCTATTCTTGACCAAAATAGCTACATTGCAATGATGCTTTTGGAGATTGGGCACGCAAATCCCAATGCACGAGACTCATTTGGACGCACGCCACTAATTTTAGCTTGTCAGGGAAAGGACTGGAGAATCGTTAGCGGTTTACTCTGTGCGGAATGGTTGAAAGGTGTTGCAGACTCATTTCCCTTAAACCTCTTTTACCAAAACGCCCAAAACGAAGCTTTCCTGGACCGAAGAGTCGAATCGATCTCCGTAAATGCCAGAGATAATAAAGGACGTACAGCGTTGTCCTATGCTGCTCAGTACAGTAATGAGCATAGTATTCAGCTTCTGCTTAAATTCGACGCCGATATTCTTTTAGCGGACAACGAAGGAGTCACACCCCTGATGTATGCCGCAATCACAGGCAATGACATCTCGTTCAAGGCTATTTGGACTCGGCCTCGATTCCGTGGTGTCAAATTTGGGCCTCGAATTGAGTCGAGAGATTGTCAACGACGTACCGCACTTTCATACGCCGCCGAATTTGCAACACCCTTTATCGTCAAACATTTACTAGAAGACCCCGACATTAACCCTGATTATAGGGATAACAACAATCGTTCGCCGTTGTTTTATGCTGTCGAATACAGGAAAGATGTCGCTTTTGAGTCTTTTCGTGCTGATGGCTCGGGTCAAGAACTGGAAGAATTGCAAGAAAGACCGAGAGCATTAATTGTGGACTCTCTTCTTCGCACTGGTTCAATCGATTGCGACGCCCAGGATTCTTCGGGTCAAACTGTTTTGATGCGGGCGGCTATTCGAGGTTACAAGGACATTTTCAACAAAATTGTCCGTTATGGATGCAATCCTTCTCTCTGCGACAATGAAGGTATGAATGCTATTGACTATGCACTCAGACATTGGTCAGAAGAAGATGTCTACTCCGCATTCCCAGTCAAAGACCCTCAAGCAACATATCATCTACAAAGGTTTACGAAGACCACGGAAATGGTGACGACGGAAAGCTCGCGTTCTTGAAATATCATTTGTTGAATGGTGCTGCTACGCTACCTGGAGTACGAAATCAGAGTGCCTCGTAGATACTTATTTTTTAGAAGTTTCAGCCTGAGTCTGTCTTCCGAGGGCTCCGCGGACCTGGATGCAATTATGAAATGCTAGCTATATCAAGCACCGAAAGACTCCGCGGCCAGTATAAAAGAATGCCTGCCTTGCAATTTGCCAAAATAAGATTTTCTGGGGTACAAAGGCAGTTTCCGAAACGAATGGGAAACCTGATCAAGACCTAGGGTTTATAGTGTCACTCGAGTGCAATACTTAAGTCAAGCGGGCCAGAAACGTCCCTTAAAATCTTCGGAATCATCCATTATGCTTATTACCTATTACCTTCCTGGTGTCATTCGCTGCCATAGACCACATAGGTGCTACTCGAATAATAGGAGCGTAGTTTACATTTTAGCAGAACAGTGCAACCAATATATGCTCTTGATTATCATTATTATTTATGTATCAAAATTTCAGCCAACCAACGCGGTGATTCCAAAGGTTTGGCGAAGGAATCTCAAAATATTATTAAGGGGAAAAAAACTCTAGGCATTTTTGAACGTAGACATAACGCAGTGAAGCAGTAATTGGCTTATCGAGTACCTCCAAGTGTCCAGGCCGGAGAGAGGGAAGTTGATGTCCGCACACCAGTTCCTGATTGCGTGACTGCTGAGTATTCTGGAGGAGCATATTGACGGTCTTCACTATTTATTTGTGACTCTCGCAGACTCTGCGACACATCGCTTGATAGCGTCCGTGGCGGACTGTTCCGTGAGTAGACATCTTGATAGTACTCCTCACTTGGCGGTGCCGTGCTTCGTGGAAGATAGTATTCGTCCTCTACCCGTGTCTCTGGAGGTAACATGTCAGGTAATTGGCCTTCCACAAGACCATTTCCGTTCCCGGGCATCGAGGTAATTTGGATTGGAATTCCGAGTGAAACGCTCGGCGAGAGCGGCATGAAAGATGCCGATGACTGGTATGAAAGCGATAATTTTAGTTTATACACGCGAGAGACAAGACAGGAGTGAAAGGTAGGCACGAAAGTTCGGTTCGTAGGTAGAGATAGTGGCACGACGATAGAAGCGGTATAGAAACTTTTGCCAGAGTAGGAAGACGATGCCGATGGGAAAGACGTCAAATGACTCCCTGCGGTGGATGATGAGTCTGACCGAACCGAGCTTCGTCGAGAGTCGTTCAGTGGTATTTCTGAGCGGTCGTGTTTCTCCCATTGAGCAGCCGCCACGCATAATGACGAGAGGTTGATAGTTTCGTAATAGACCCCGTGAACTGTGTGATTGAAGATCGAGGCAAGCTCTTTAGATGGGAAATCTCTCCATGGTACGGTGGCGTAGAAGGTCGATACTTTTATTTTGCTTTGAATTGAACGAAGTCGGGGTGGCTGTTCACTATCGCTTGCAGGATCGAACCGTAGATTCAGCTTCAGATGAGTACTCGCAGGAGTATTTGAGCCGTGAGTACTACAACTTCCAGGTGCTGGCAATTGTAAGGGTTTGGGCTGTGCCGCAGTAACCACCAAATGGCCAGTTTTGCCTCCCCCTAGCAGGGTTTTTCGTATGTGCTTCTCGTGGCGAGTTCGATATCCATCTGTATTGTTGCATATGACTTCCAGAGGGGGTTGTTCGATAGATGCTGGTACGACACGTATTTTCTTGGCTACGGACAACAGATTATAGAACGACCGCTCACTCACACAATTGTCCTTCTTGACAACGGAAACTTTGATTCTGTACGCGACCTCGCTCATCACCGGGGACATGTCGTTGATCATGGACTTGCCATTTCCGGAGAGCATCGAATCTCCGAGACTCGGAGGAAGTTGCAAATGTGCTGCTTGCAAGTGCGGGTTACTTGTAGTATGGTTGCATGCATGAGGAAGTAAAACGTCCGGAACGACAAAAGTAAAAGGATAAATATAAGTTTCAAGAGGCTTGAATTCGCGTGGCTCGGGATATGTGCTGGGATCAATTGGCTGGCGCAATTTGAGAAAGGGATGGACAGCAGTAAGATTGTTCGTTACATGAGCCACCGGGGACGAGCGTTCAATCACAGTTTTGGAAGTACCTGTATTTCGTTTAGTTGTAGTCGATTGGGATGGAAAAAACCACGCGTATGATCTGGCCTGGCAGTACAGGGTATATTTCGTGCTCACCTTCGAAAGATATCTGAACATGATCGAATTCTGTGTCCTGGACTGCTTGAATATGGACCTCGCCCTCGATCTTGTCGAATGTAGTATAAGACGGAACGAGGCCATTGACTTGTCCGAACAGGACAATGTCAACGTTCAAACGAGCGCTGGACATTGGTAAACCCGGCATTGAGATGGTTTTTTCCAGAATCACGGTCGAAATATTCCAAGCTCTTTTCATGCAATGCAGTTGCCTGCAGTATTAATCCAACTAAGTAGCCGTGGACCTCTGCAGCTTTGGTGTCAATTGATATGAGAACCTTGAAAGTATCTCCGAGGAGTGGGCAGGGCTTCTGATATTTATATATTTTAGAATCGATGTCCAATGTCTTCGGAAGAAGAGTCAAATTACAAATCAAAGGATGGAAGCGTGTTCCCTTTATTTTATGTCTCCCAAAATCATAACAGCTAGGTAAATAGCGAAGCATTCCATCAAGTTCAGAAAGTCAAAGCCTGAGTCATCTACTCCCCTCTCCGGTCAATCACCACCACATGCATTGTTCTTTGTGATTTTGGTCTAACCTGTCCAACAGGAGGGCCAGATAGTTGGCGCTAGCGGATAACCTGTTTCCAGAGGATTATTGATTAGTCAAGCTACTGTACGTTCGATAGTTAGAAAGCAATATGGATGTATCTATCCAGGCTAAAGTAAGACTAGTCCACTTTGCAATACCGTAGGTAGTCCTCCCCGATCTTTGCGAGCTCGAGTACTCCGTACAAGATGGCTTCTCGTAGTTAACGACGTGATTGATTGGTAATGCACTCTAAGATGGCTGAATAGTCGGAATAGGGCAATTTTACGCCTTGTGACAAATCGACTCCAGTTAATTGAGTTCGGGAGCTGTTCTCCACATACGAACTACAAGCGAATGAGTCCGTTCTTGGATCGATAAATTCCCTACTTAGGTAGCGAGACCTAGAAAACCACGAGGATGGTCCACAGCCTTCTTGGCCTTGGCATGAAGTTGCCTAATTTGTGGGGTCATGCTGTCATTTAAATTGTATATTTGAATCCGACCGATGTCGCTCACGGAATGAATTCCGTAGAACATGTTGTTCGGAATGCTGGCTTTACTCCGCCCATCCAAGACTAACGTTATTCCGAAGCTAAAGAAGCGCCCTTGTCTAACCAGCCATATGAGTAATACCGCCCATGATCGACCGAGGGTTTTCTTGCGTCTTTGCCGAATGACTCACTCGAGGGAAAATCTCTGGTTATGCAGGCTCCTCAAACTCGTCACACGTTTGGTTAGAGTGGTGCTTGGTAAGCAGTTTCTGACTCGACGGGTGAATTCACTCCAACCAAGAAATTCGAAATCATGCAGGCTACTGTTAGACTCTGTACTACGGTTATAAAACCATATTATTCGTCGATTATTACTAGACTTGGTACTATGTATTATTAATAAAGCAAATATGGGAAAATGGCAGAAAAATATCAAAAATTACGAAAATGGAGTACGATAGCAGGCATCGCTGAGTATTCCGAAAAGACTTATTGTGTTGCCTGATAAGCAAAAAAAGAGGTATATCAAGAACCTTGGAATGGAGGGTGACGAACGTCTTCGGATTAAACCGTGACAAGAAAAAACACTAGTAATACTTAAGTAGTCTCAAGGTAATGATGGCTTTGAACGAAAATACGGTATTTATCAACATTTAGGGCCCGCGCTGCTTACGCCAGGCTTCATACTAGAGACGGAAGCTCACGCATGGATGCTTGTACAGGGTGCTCAGTCCTATTCGCCAATGAAGCAAGAAAAGTCCCAGAATATGTTGTCATTTATGACACAAGATTCACCCTGGTCAGATTCAGAGCTTATGATGGTAGCCAAGTTGCTAGGTCTGTCTGAAGCCAGGGTTTCCACAGCCCCCGAGGTGAAAGGCATCTGGTTATCGCCATTTGCATTTTCCTGGCGGCGTAAGAACTCTTGCAAAATCATGGCACGTTCTAGAATTAGAGATCCATAAATATATGCTGACCTGTTTGCGTCATCCGCAAGATCTATCATCAGTTCAGCGAAACATTTAATGCGGTCCATGCAATTGGCCGGAGAAGAAATACTAGATGGGAAGGTTCGGATCGCAGCCATCAGAAATAGACAACAGAAAGACATCAGAGCGAGGGCCGAGTCAGGAGTATAACGGAGCTGATCTTTTTTCACCGGCCCAAGTGAAAGTATCCAATCGAGCACACCAAAGGCGTGCATAGTACACCTCCGTACCTGCCGCTCCTGTATGCTAGAGAGTGTACATGGCGTTTCACAGAAATGCCTGATAGCATAGCTAGAGACACAGAAACGTGTGTATCGACCGAGGTAATTCAGCGTCAAAGCATTATGGTCTCCTGAAGGATAATAAGGTAATTATTCAGTGTTTGACTGGCAGCACGCAGTTCACATACCAAATTCAATAAATTCCCTCCATTTAAGATACCACATATCGATAGCGCTATCTGCTTCTTTCAATGCTGTTTCTAGCGCATCATGATCATATGTTTCTTTTATTTCAGGCCTACACCACCACTCTCCTATTGGGTAGCGACTTGAGCCTGCCTACAAAACCCCTCGACTATCAGTAAATGTGAATATGAAAGGCGAATTAAACAAAAGAAGTAAAACAATCATCTTTGAATTACCTCTTCCCACAAAAGACAAAGTTCAACCTCTCCCAAAAGCCTTTTCGTTTGCCGGCTTCCCTCGAGACCCAATGCTGTCGCTGCTCGGATGGAAGAATCAGCCCGAATGGTTGGAGGCGTTCCCGAGATGATCGAAGAACTTGGAAAAACTCGTTACCATGAAAATCCTGTAAAAGAAATATTACACAAAGGATGGCACATACTAGTGGGCCATTACAAAGAGTTGTAGTGAGTGCAGATATTTCTGATAGCTGCTACAACCACGTAGTTGGTTCCGTGGAATCGAGATCAACTGGATTCTCAAATCTTGAATTGAATTGTGAAGAGAGAATCGGAGGCGATTCATCTCCACGATTGCTTTCATTGGCCAATAAAGGAGATCTCCCTCTTCATTCGTTAAGGTCGTTTGGGATTTCGGGGAACCGAATCTTGAAGAGGCGAAGAGAATAATCAAAATCTTCATATATTCCGTTTCGTATACCTTTTCAACGGGATCTGTCAGAATCGTGTGCTTTACTTTAGGCAACAAAGCTCTTCTTATTGTACGACCTCCCGGGAGGAAGTTAGCTGCCACATAGCAGATGCAAAGGGCAAAAGAGGGTCTAGCGTCAAGTAAATCCTCTGTAAATAGCCAGTCATCAGGATCAAGCATCGGTAACATAGGTAAGAGCTTTTCGCGGAACCTGAGTAAAAGATTGTCAGTTTAAGAGTTTAGAGATGGCATGCGAAATATAAGGGAAAGTAAATTCATACATGACCATCATCTCCAGGATGTCAGATCTCTGAAGAAAAGAGTCTTCACACATAGGCTCACATGCGTCGACCTTTTGCGTTGGGCTAATGTAGCATTTATCGGAAATTGTGGAATGAAGCAGTCCAGAGTTGGTTACTGGATTTGATCGTGGATTACCTGCCTCTTCAAGAGTGTCCACAACAGAGCTCGTGTATATAGAGGGTAATCTGTATTCTTCTTGTGCAAATCTGGAGGGCGCCTGAGTAAGTGACTCGCCTCCAGAAGGAATTGATGTTCGAATTCGTTCCTCCCCCATGTTTCCCGTACTATAAGCGTGCTGCAGCATCGACGCCCCGCTGGCGGTAGTAGAATCACTCGATCTTTGAATTTCACCATTGGGATAACCATGCTGGTATCGGAATACTGGCCGCCCTAAACATGGTCGCCCTGCCCTGCGACAACGCGTACACGGAAGCCAATCAGGACCTTCGCACTTCATCTAATAAATATGGCACGCAAGTATTAGCATTAGTTAGATCAAATATCGACATATGGTGGTGACATCACTTGATCTGGCTACTAACCTTCATTTGACGACATGGTAGGCAAGCGCGTTTATGAACCTTTCGAGAGGTGGAAGCTCCAGGATTTCTCGTAATGTAGTAGGCCTTTCAGTACGAAGCCTTTGTTTCCAACCGAGGTCTGCACAGTTGATATGAGGATAGGCATTGTAATCTTCGCTGTAACTTGCTCGTCCTCCGGCTCAAGATGAAAGGTACGATTCACCATTTCAGCTTCTGAGTAGACTTGGACGTTCCTGGAAGGACGCGGATCACTATGAGCGGTTCGCTTCCTGTGGGATATTAGTGGTCCGCCTCGTCTCCGTATTGGGATCTTTAAGCGGCGAGCAAAAGCTCCTCCGCATGTAATCTCAGAATCTCGGTCAAATAGACTGCGAGCTGTCCAATGACATGTTTACTTCCTTGGATTTTTCTTTTTTAGAAGTACATCAGGAGATTTAATTCTTCGACGAATAAGGACCATCAGGCAGTTGGGTAGATTGGCAGCTCGGATGATGGAACATCATAAATCGGATACCTATCAACAACCTCGGTTCAGGATTGCATAGATTCTACCGTCAGGACAGACAATTGAAAGCTTTGAAAGACATCCTTCGGGCAATTATAAACCGAATTCCCTGATTCAAGAGCATAGCTTCTTGTGGTGACTCGGAGTTTTGACGTTCCGATACATATGTACCTAGAGTGTAACATGATTCAGGCGAGGAAAAAACCAAACTACTGTGGAGGAGAGCGGCCCATTTCAGTAACTCACGAAATTGAACAAGGCCACAAGATATCTTTAGATCACATACCGAGATACCGAGAGAAAATTCATTTCATATCGCCTCGTCTCATTTGATCAATCCGTGCCTTTAGGCGCAATCTAGGTCCGTACCAGTACAGTTCGCACCACCGGTACCCACAACCGGCCGGTGACTCCTCAGACTCGCTCATCGTCTCTGGTTGATACCCCAGCCGGCGACCCACCGGTTCCTAACCCTGTAAAGATCTCTTTCCCCACAGTTTCTGATGGCAACAATATCATGAGGGCCAGTAAATACATAAGGCAAGCCTCTTCGACATGCTTCACCGCAAATTCTGGAGAGTATTGGGACGAGCCCAAGAATTCAAGACTCAAGCGCTTGTGTGGTCGTCTGAACGCTAAATTTATACTGTTTCCCAAGCAGAAAAAGTGTCAAAATGTCAGTGCATGAAGAATTCGGCAAGGAATGTTCCACTCAGCATCAGCTGGAAACCGTCGAAAATACCCATGGAGTTTCCGATGATGCTCTGCAGTTTATGAGGACTGTGGGTTCCATTGACTGGACCCCAGAAGAAGAACGTCAAGTGGTTCGGAAAATTGATTACCGGCTACTTCCCCTAGTAAGTTGATTTCTACAACCAGCTCCTGCACATTCATAAAGCTCAGTGATATTAGATGTTTTTCTCTACCCTCTTAACCTTGCTTGAAAGTCAAGTGTATGGTAACGCCGCAGTTCTCGGAATGGTCAAAGACCTGGGTCTTTATTCAGTCGCAAGTGTTGACCCTCTAACCTTGGATCTCACCAAGTATTCCTGGAGCGTGTCTATCACCTCTTTCGCAGTTCTCGTGGTAAGAAGTATTCATCTGAACCCAAATTGTAATACCATATGATTGACGACCAGTGATGTTGCAGGGACAATACCCACTTCTTATAATTGCCCAGCATCTTCCGTTGGGTAAAGTAACAGGGGCTTGCCTTCTATACAACGGGTGTCTTTGTTTCTTGATGCTGGCTGCCAAAAGCTTTGCCAGCACTATGGTTATAAGGTATACAACCAACCGTTTCGAACATCATTTATAAGGTCTAATCTATTTAAAAAAAGATTTTTCTATGGTTTTCAGCAAATTTCGACCCCGTTGCTAATCTTGATGACGGCTATGTGGTAAGTTAATCGGATGTATACATGAATTTGTACCGTGTGTGATATTTCAAATATCGGCCGAGGTTAATTTTGATTAGGTGGACTTCCAAAGAACAACCACTACGTGTTGCTATCTAGGTTTCAGGCTCGGCGTTCGGTTCTTTAATTGGCCAAATTATTGATTATGAAATTGGGCAACTAAAAGGACATTTCGTCAACAGTCCATGGAAGTGGCTCTATCTGGTCATTTCTACCATCACTGTTACCTTGGCGTGTCTTTATTTATGGCTGTGTCCAGATACGCCAATGAAATGCCATTTCCTCAGCGAACGAGAAAAAGCCATCGCGGTGCAACGACTTCAAAAGAACCACACGGGTATCCAAACTCGTAAGTTCAAGATCGCCCAGGTTGTAGACGCTGTGAAAGATCCAAGCGTATATGTCATACGCCTTCTGCTCTTCACATACGTATTCCTCAATACAAGTATCGCAACGTGAGTTTTCTCCCCCTTTTACCTCTGAACAAGCTGATCGATATAGATTTGGGGCATACATCGTTACTTCTTTTGGTTATTCCGGGATACATTCAATCCGCATGTTGATTCCCGTACCAGTGGTCGCCTTTGTGTGTATGCTAGGCTCAGGGTATTTCAACATTTATCAAATTCGTTGTGAGCGTATTTTACTAATCTTATCCAAGAATCATCAACAATGTTATTGGCGGCAGGAGGATTTTGCTCTCGATCAGCTTTCTCATGCCCTCAATTGTGGCTCTTTTCTTACTTTGGAAGGCTCCTCGTGATGCCAAAGGAGTCCTTCTTGCTGGTTTATATCTAGTACGTACCCACCCATGCTTGATTTTCTTGTATTTCTATGGCTAAAAAAAATCAGCTTCCGATATACTACGGTGCATTCAGCCAGACGTATAGTCTTCTTGCGACCAATATTGCTGGTAACACTAAGAAATCTACTGTCAATACCATGGCGTTTGCCTGTTCCGCCGTTGGAGGGATTGTCGCTCCTTTTGCTTTCAAAGGAGCCGAAGCCGCTCAGGGATATCCAACTGGTATGATAATATGCGTATCGCTGCTAATCGCTTGTGAAGTAGCGCTTGTTCTGTTATTGTAGGTTTCCTTGCCGTTTTTTCGTTTTTTTTACTGGCAAGACTCATCGTTAACATGAGGCCATCGTGCTAACTTTTACTATTACTAGGCTTTACTACATCTATTTTAACAGAAAACAAGAGTCGCGAATGCAAGAGGCACTAAATACGTCCTCAATCTCCGAAGAAGACGTGGCATTCTTGGACTTGGTAGAGAGAGAAAATGTGTTCTTTCGTTACCAGTATTAATGAAATCACCCGCGCATTGCCTTTGATTCCATGTTGAGAGAGAGCATTGTATTTTAATTAGGAGCGGTACAACATGGCCTGTGGTGGGAGAAAAGACTCTTGGTAGTAACCTTGGAATGTCACTTAAAAGATAATAATACATTATTAACAAATCAAGAAATACCTAGGTCTGCAATAGGGCCAAAAACAGTGGCCTGGTAAGAGACGGTCTAGGTATTCATTATACCTAGTTACACCTCTGTTCAGGTACCTAGGTAGGTTTTTAAGTGGCCACTTGCTGTGGTTGACTGTTTAATTGAAACTTTGCATCTATAAACATCTATATGGGAGTAGTGTTCTCGGTAGTTTATAGCTTTACCACGCACACTTGTATCTAATTTTTCTGGTATCCTCGTAAACCATTCGATTCTGTTTGAGTAGGTAGACATAAGTCGAAGGAATATTTTTATGAACGCGACACTAGCCTATTATGGTAGATCGAATTTCCTGCTGTATTCACTTGCCATTTTCAACTTGAGTTTGTTGAATACAAGAAAAGCTCTGACTGCAGCTGAGGAGTAACTCAAGCCGGTTGCGTTGTACCTTCATATAATAAGTTGAGAACCACGCAATTTCCGTCTATAGTAGAGCTTTCGATAATTTTAGCCCCCGCATCACCATTACAACCCAAACAAGCTATGTTGTTGCCTGTAGAATCAACCTCCTCCCAGCCTGGCCCAGCAGTTGGATCCTTTGCAAAGTCGGCCCATGCCTTTTGCATAAATCGTGACAGCGCAACTTCTTGTACGGTGACGTTGTCTGCTGGGTAAGTTCCGAACACCATTGCAATTTCAGAAGAATGGTAAGCGCCCACGTTAGGCGCCCCCGGTATGTCAGGTTGTAGATTTTGGAAGGTTGCGTTGTAGTAGTACCTCCATGTTGGTAGGTTGGCGTTGTTGTTTGTAATAGATACAATTCTTGCAGGCTAAGATCGGTTTAGACTTTTAACGGTATCACACTGAGAGAAAACTTACGCAAGTAAAGGATAAGTCCGTCAAAATTCCTGTCAACAGGTCGAATAGTACCACAGTCGCAGCCTCGGCAATAGAAAAAGCGGCTGTAATTAATCCATCAAGAACGGTCAATCCAGGGAATACGCTATTCACATAAGCAAGGAATGCCTTGTCATCGAAAGTAGTTTCGTTCACTAAAAAGCCGAGAGGTCCTCGCATTTCTTGCCCATTTGAGCCTATCAAGAGCGGAACGTTCGCCAAATGACCAGCTAGTCTGGCTGAGACAAGAGGAGTCGCGAGCTGTGTGATGCCGCCATCATTCACCGTAGTAAATACCAGGGAATTCACCTCTATGTAGTTTTGGATTACCGTGGCTTCCACACTTTGAACACAAGCCAGCTCATCTGTTGCATTAGAGCAACCAACGCCATTAACAAGTTGGGACCAGGCTGAAGGACCAGTGAGGACAGTGGGTGTAGTTACTGTTGCCTGTCCGCTCTGCTCAATTGCGCCCCAGAAGGGTGGGTTTTTAGTGATTGTTGTGACTAGTCGATCGACCGATGAAGCACCGGATGATTCACCAAAAATGGTGACTTTCTCGGGGTCACCACCAAAAGATGCGATGTTGCGTTGTACCCAATCTAATGCGAGACGTTGATCGAGATAGCCGACGTTGGAAGTAATGTTCACCTGGGGCGAATTTGAGAAACCGAATACTATACACGCATCAGGATTAGTGCCCAAAGAAATCAATCCCTGAATAAATTAGTTTTTCACACACCATTTGTCCTGTAGTTAATAGTTACAACAATCACATCCTGGTTGGCCGCAATATTCGATCCATCATATATCGGCAGACTAGCCGTGCCAAACGCAATCTGTCCGCCATGAATCCAAAACATGACGGCTTTCGAAGTGCTAACAGTTGCAGGGGCATAGACATTCAAATATAGGCAATCCTCGCTCTCTCCTGGAGGTCCTAAACCAAAAGGAGCTCCATATACTTGTTCAACGTAGTCTCTTTCTGCAATTGGATCTGTCAATTGTTAGTATCAATGGCAAATAAGTAGATTACAAGAGTCTCACAACTGAACTGCTGTAGGCATGCGTCTTTCCATTGGGTAGTTTCGATGGGTGCGCTGAATTTTGAGACCGCTACAGGAGGCTGAAATCGCAAATTCCCTAGTGGAGGTTGTGCATAAGGCACTCCTAGAAACTTATTGACAGTAGCGGTTGAAGATGATACGGTTGTTCTTGTTCCTGTAATCGTACCAACATCAAGAACCACTGTAGGCGGCGTGTCTCGAGGAACTGGCAGCGAAGCCCATGACATGCCAGTAAAAGAAAAGATCAGTAGTTGTTGGATTTTCATGATGTGAAGCGTAATCAGCTGCTAGGTACTTGATGATGTACGTATGCTATGTTTCACATCTCTGATTTCAACTGAGCATTCGATCCTCTTGGGTGTATTGTTAAATAAGTGAAGAATGTATTTTCAGTGATTGGAGTCTCCAAATCTTGCGGGGTCAAAGAGTGTTTTTCAATTCTTCGACCCGGCCGGTCTTACCTCCGGCTCCGGTAGTCTTGAAGTTACAGTTCTTATTTGTACCGGTCTTAGGGCTAGGAACATCCGGGGAAGAGAGTTGACCAAAATTTAGTAACAAAGGCTATCAGCTTTCTCGAACAAATAAAAGCTACTCCTTACTTCTTCGGGGTTAAAAGGGCCGAATTACCAATAGCACTCCGAATGCAGGAAAGTTGAACATGGTTTCGTTGATTCCTCATCTGTGTCCCCGATATTTGCAAGGTTGGAAAATAGTTGAACTCGAAGATATTTTTATTTGTTATGGTAATGAGAACAAGGGTAAAGTATAATTCAAAAACTATGGACAATCACATTGCTTTCCACTTATTATCGCCGGGGGGCTTCCTGGGATACGGCTTGGAGGCCAAATCAATGCCTTGTACTTATAGTGAAAGCTATAAGAACCGGACCCAATAGAGAACCTAGAATTCTCAGCCTCGACTACTTGAGGGGGAAGCTGGACTTCTGCCGTACTGTTGGGAGGAATCAAAAGATGCAATTTGAAGACGTCTGTGGTGATCTCCCAACGACATTTAACTAGCCCGTATGGCCCCTCAAAGCGAACCACAGCGTAGTCTAGGCCACCTCCTGGCACGGGACATACTTGAATGGTTTTCCAACCATTTACTGAGCTGATGCCGCCAACTGTTTCATGAAGCCAAGCTCCCACAGCTCCAAAAGCATAGTGATTGAAACTAAGCATTTGCCCAGGGTTGAGTTTTCCATCAGGTAGTAGTGCATCCCAACGCTCCCAAATAGTCGTTGCTCCTGCCATAATTGGATACATCCAAGAAGGACAGTGTTTCTCTAGTAGCATTCTGTAGGCAAGGGAACTGAATCCAGCGGTTGTCAATGCTGGAAGTATCAGTGGCGTTCCAACAAAGCCTGTGGACACGTGGAATTTCGCTAGGTGGACGAGACGAGCAAGACTGTTCCCAGCTACCGCTAGCTGGTCGATGGTATCGACAAGTTCAAATTGTATTGCAAGTGAATAGGCCGTCTGAGTGAAGCAAGCGAGGTTTCCGAGCGGGGTGACGTACTTGTCTTGGAAGGCTTTCTTTAGAGCTAGAAAATCCGAGGTGTATCGCTTTCTTTCTTCTTGAAGCCCAAGAACCTCACATACGGATGACACAATCGACGTAATATAGACCAAGTAAGCATCTGCCACCAATGTACCGTCAGTCCTACTGTTTCCCGGTTCATTGGCCGGTGCTGCTGGATCAACCCAGTCTCCTAGTTGCCAGATGTCTGTACTCCACAACTTATCAGGGTTTCGTTGAATTGCTTTTTCCAGCCACGCTTTCATGCCCGAAAAATACTTTCTGAGAATGTGAGGGTCTCCAGTAAATTGATAAAGTCTCCAAGGAACTAGCACGACTGCATCGTGCCAAACAGCCTGCGGTGTCTGGGTCCAAACGTCCTCCATCACGTTAGGGACTACGAGACCTGGAATCTTGTCATCGCGCACCAACTGCTCAGCTGAAACATCATCCATCCAGTTCGAGAGAATTCCTGTACAGTTGTATAGAAAGTTTGAAGTTGGTGAGAATATTTGAATGTCCCCCGTCCATCCCAGACGCTCATCCCTTTGAGGACAATCCGTTGGGAGACTTACAAAATTCCCTCGCATACTCCACACAATGTTTTCATGTAGTTTATTGATCATATTGTCTGAGCACTCAAACCAACCTTTTCGTTGCATGTCGGTGTGAATGACCAAGCCAGTAAAGTTGTCGACAGTAACTTGTTGTTCAGCAGGCCACCCATCAATTTGAACAAAGCGAGAACCATGGTAAGTGAATTTTGGCGACCAGTTCAGCATTTCGCAATCTGAGGTAATAACGACATCTCGACATTTAGCTCCTCGAAGTGTACGCAAGCCCAATTCACCATTTTCAAGCACCTCGGCATGAGTCAAAGTTATGGAGCTTTGTGCCGGAACTTTGTGAATTCTCACTACACCGACAAAATTTTGGGCAAAATCGAGAATTGTTCTACCACTTGGGCTGGTAATAATTGCAGTGGGTCGGATTTCCTGCGTCACCCTGACTGGAGGTGCATCTGAGGATACGAGTAGTTTTGAGGCAGGCCACAGAACCTCCTTCACTTCTGCCCACTGAGAGTCATCAAAAACTGTGCTTTGCCAGCCCTTCTGCTCCAAGTTGCAGTTGTAGACTTCTCCATTATAAATTCCGCTCGTAACTATCGCACTTGCTGAGCACTTCCAGGTCGAATCACTTTTCACAAGTAACTTATCGTTCATGGTGGTGATCTCCAATTGTGCGAGTACTGCTACTTCGCTACCATAGTTGAAGGGCTTTCCTCCTCTTACCCCCAACTTACCAGCAAACCACCCTTCCGCAACTTCAATTGTTAACGTATTGTCCCCGGGCGACAATTGATCAATGATATCAAAAGTCTGATACACAAGACGGTGATGATAACTTGTCCAACCAGGGGCAAGAACATGATCTCCGACTCGCAACCCGTTCAAATGGACCTCGTATACTCCATGGGCCGTAATATATAAGCGTGCACGTTTGATTTCGTGTTTCTCGAATGATAGAGAAAACTGTTTGCGGAAACGAACAGGACGCAACGGCGCAGCATCTTCCTGGAATTTATTGGCGGGCGAGATTGGAACTGCTACCCAATCTTTGTTTTCCAAGAGTCCAGACTCGACCATTCCCCAGGGTGACCAGTCCGTGATATCTTCCTTGCCTTGTCCATAACACCGAACTCGTATTTCCGCGGATGCACCAGACTCCAATGGATCGAATGGCCACGGGACTAGAACAGACTGTGAAGTCTCATTGAGTGCAATTTCGGTCGTGAAAGGCCATGATCTCTTAATCTCAATCTCGTACGCACGCTGGGTCCAGTTTCTGCCGAGCTCATTGCTACTTGAGGGATAATAAAAGCTCCATGAGATACGTGGAGTCGAAGTTCCAATACCCAGACCATCATGTCGATGCTCAAATGTAGGTTTAGATACCAAAGGTTGCAGAGTCATGTTGAAATGGTATACTACCAAGAGAAGTCACACGAAAGCACAGTATTAAAGGAATGATCATGCAGATATCAAATGTGTATCCCTTATTTATTGCATTTCCATTTCATTCCATTTCAATGAGAGGTGATACTTTCTCGGCTCCTCGGATCTATTTGTGAATTGTCTTTTATCGGCGCCATAATCACTGAGCGCATCATGTTGTTTACTGTGCCTAGGTAAGTGGTGCCACCTAGGGCTGCCCCCGGTTGACGCTAACGGCCGGCCGGTCTCTGTTTGTATTGGCCTAAATGTTTTTATGTACGTTGTTGTCAATTTCAGAGTATACCCTCATACCTGGTGGTCTTTACTTTCGCGGCTACCAGAAGCGCTCTGTTACTCAATCGGAGGTACCAAGGTGCATTTTCTATTGCGGTTTAACCACTTTTTGTGAGTCGAAACGTCTATACTTAATTACTCATCTCCCGTTTCAATGACGCATATTGGCTTTTTTGGGTTAAGAAGAAACCATGATTTGCAAATAGCAAGAAAGGTCCATCTGAACTTCTAAAAATCATTAAAAATACTTGTTGATTTAATTCATTATCCCGTCAGCTCCTGACTCATTTTATGACTATTCTTCAGTGACAGTTTTCGTGAATGTAAGATGGAAAGAGAGAGCAATTTTTGATCAATAGAGCCATGCATTCTCCCTACATTTATAATTTCGGTATAAATTTCAGGGTATCACTCCTTTTGAGCTCTCTATCTTTATATCCATGCATTTCTTTGGATCTTCAGGTCTCAATTTCTATCTCAAATCTATAATTTACCACTCTAAGAAAACACACTACTACTAGTACACCATGTGCCACTTGACTCAAGATTCAGCTGTGGCCACTTATCTGGACAGCAGCATTGGAATCTCACGCCAAGGCTTTGTCCAGCTGCCAAATCTGCTAATCGTCGAAAGAACGGTGTGCTCCAGCCATGCACAAACTATACAACTACTTTCGAGACTACGAGAGGTTGGTGCCCGGGTCAGGAAACTTGCCGTGAGAAGGCATTCAAAGAGTGTCGTTGGAAATGCCACGAGTGTCAAGTTGAAAATGCCAAAGGCACAGTTACATGCAATTGCGGCCACAAAAATTGCATCCGATGTTCATTGCTGTTAGACTAGCAAGACCCAAGTTCTAGTTACCTAGTGCTATGAAGTGTTGTGTAAGTACAGTACCTTGCAATAATAGCCTGCCTACCCTATCATATCACGATCTTTCCGAAACCCTACGATGAAATACACTAGTGTGTATACGGTTAGGTTGAAATTTATCCCTGTTCACTAACGTTGTTATTTCCAGTAATTTTTACATACATAGTACAATTTGTACATACTGTGGTTGAGCGCGGTAACTTTGTTAGTATATTTTTAGGCGGTGAGGCTCCATCTGCTCACCGCCTTATCTTATAAAGCTTTATATTCCATATTCTATATTTTATATCTCATATTCATATTGAAAATGGCTATCCCGGAGCCACTAGAGTTCTTTTAAACAAAGCAATATTCTCTACAACTTGATAGAGATAACCAGATATGAGTATTAGCACTTTAAAATACCAGCTTTATATACACTTAAATCTCTTAGCAGCTTTAAATTAGCTATTATTAGATTTAATATACATGTCAAAGTCAGCAAGCTATTTTAAAAAAATCTTATGATGCCCCTTTCAAGCTTTTCAAAACTGAAATTGATAATATTATTGAATGGATTACTTCGTTAAAATATACACGTTGTATGTTTTATTATAAGATTATATAAAAGCTTAATTTATTTATAAAAAAAAATGCTTTAGCTCAAGCTCTTAAAAAATAAGATTATATACATTATATAGCTTTACAAAAGCCTTTATTATCTGACAAGTATAAATATGTATATTTAATATAGACATTTAAGCATATAAATTAATTAATTGACTAATGAAATTAGATTCTTTAGACTGATAAGATATAGATTATCTCAGACTTTTATAAATAAATATAGATTACTAGAAAAGCTGATGAAGAGCTAGATAAGACATATTTATATATTTCTTCAGCTTAAAAATAAGAATAGATGTTTTAGACTTCATTTTATAAGAATATAAAAAATCTATGTTTATTTTAGGAAAAAGAATAAGGTACAATTAGATCTCAAAGCTATTGTGAAAAAATTATACTAATTATTAATAGATATATTCATCTAAATTAACAGTAATCTTAATATCTTTAATTAATACAGGATAACGCATCTGGACATATAAGTAAAGATATTAAAGAAAAGTTTTATAATCAGAATATATATTTAATATATTGACCAGCATTTTCTCCAGATCTCAATCCAATTGAAGCTGTATGGAATTGGATAAAGGATTAGATTCAGAAGCAATATTTAAATAATAAGCAGCTTTCTTATAATCAATTATATAAGATTGTACAGACTTTTTAGGATGTTTTACCAGAGTAATATTTAAAGGATTTAATGGATTTTATACAGGCTAGATGCTAAGCTGTAATAAGTGCTGGAGGTGGCTATATAAAATACTAGCTTAGTAAGCCAATATGACTGGCAGAATTGATTGGTAACTAACCTCTGTAAAAAAGTCGTACTAACAAAGTTACCGCGCTCAACCAGTACTTGTAAAGCAAATACGGAAAACACTAGAACATTCCATAAGATCAAATCACGTGCCAGGGTGTTCGGTAATCTGTCAACTCTAGAATAAACATCTTCAGATAGCAGGAATTATTTCGGCTTGATACAAGCGCCGCGAAGAGCAAGGTTGTGCATCACAGTTTGGGCCTATGCATGCTAAACTTTAGGTGTCTCCGACTATACGCTAATAGGCTTGTTAGCTGCAGCCTTTCTATACGAGCTGGTTCCGCAAATATCAGTGCGCAAGGCTAACGTCCGATGGTTCTAACTATAGGTCGAATGCCTCTGTTTGTCATCTTGGTGCAATGTCAGATATAGATGATGCCTCCCAATTTCAATCACCCGATATACGAAACGGAACTTTCGAATATGCCCCTACACCTGGTTACAGCCGTACGCCAACACCATCTGTTTTTTGTCCATCTCCAACTCCCATTCCTGAGGATCGTCGTCGTACTTCTCGCCCTCGCTCCTATCAACATCCGCGGACAGGTCAATTAGAATTTGGCTCAGTGACCGAATGGGAGGAAGATAAAATATACGACGAACAGCCACCTGTGTATATTATCGAATTGACTGGAGAGTGAAATTTGGTAATCGACCTGTAACGCAGGTTACCGAACCAGACCTGGTAATTAAACCAAGTGAGTATTGGGAGCATTTCCTGAAGAAGGCTTCTCAGGATGCCAAGGATCGTAAGGTGGATCACTCTCGGCGCGTTAGACCAGATGACATCTCCATTGTGGCGACCGTTAAAGACCGGTCTCAAAGTGATCTTCGCCAGCAGTTTGAACACACTAACATCAAATGGGCAGCCATAGAAAAGCAGCTCTTAATGTGGAGCAATCTATATCGTCTTGGAAAACAAATCACACTACAGATCGACATCAACTTTATAGAGGATGCATCCCCCACCCCACTCCGGAAGACCGATAAAAGAGGTGCTACATCTGTGACACAGCGAATGCTTGCTGAACGTCATATTCAGATTGACGCTGAAAATATCGCTGAGCGACCCTCGGCGTGGCGCGACGTATACAGAAAAATGCGTTGTTCCGGGACACCATGTCAAAATCAAAATGGGTACTGCTGGCAGGACCCGGTGGGAAAAAGACATTACACACTGAGAACACATCATTTGAAATGAATTGTCCGATTAGTGGAGGAGGGCCACGTGCTTAACGGTCATGAGGATGTTCCACATGATATTCAACAGCAATTGTACGCTGAGGAACAACAGCGGCATGAACGGTAACAGAAGGCCAAACCCATTGCAGCTCAATCATCATCCCCTCCAATTAATATCAACGTGTTGCCAGCGCAGTCCCCTGAGCCACGTATGTTCACCACCCCAACAGCCACGCCACCCTTGTTACCACATATGAGCCCGTGCCTTCTTGATGATCTCGCTTTTCCTAATCTTCCCCTTGACGTGGCGGTGAAGGAGTACAGCGACTGGCACCAATCACGTGTGGAGCCGTAGATGCAAAAAGGCATGGTTGCAAAAGCCCGAGATCTGGCACTAGCAATGGGCTGGGATTTAAGCAAATATACAAAGACCAAAACCCGAAGCTCTTCGTTGATCATGGTGTGATAGATGGTGTTGCTCGTCGCTTCGTCGAAGATATCTGTGATTGGACGAAAAAACTTGAATAAAATTTCTTTTTTCTCTTGCTAAGTTAAGCGATGTCTGCATCCTGTATTGTGACAATTTTTAGGTCGCGTTGCGCGTATTACGTATCCTCCCGCTTTTCGAATTATGATGATATCAGAGGCCTATGATTACTCCTTTACGCATTTCGAATCAAATATAATAAGTACTGCACTGATGACTTAGTATGAAAACACTATACTAAAGGGTGAAGTGTAGATTACAGTATGTCAGTTGCCTCGTTCCAATTTATCCCTGGTAGTCTGTATTGATTCCAGGTGGATACCGACTTATTCATGATCGCCACGAGCAGATCATAAGCGAATTGCGGAACTGACTGTAGAAGATCGTTTTGAAAAGCTGCAGGCCCTGATTCCCCTGCGTTCCTTAGCGTAGTCAGGTGATCCATGGTAATTCTGACTACCAGATCTCGCAAGCCCCTGTCGTTTTCGGGAGTAGAATTATAGATCTCAATAACTGCCAGTGGAAACGAATTCGCCTCTAACCGTGATACCAGTTCCCGTTCAACATTTTGCTTGGAAAGAGCTTTTAGGCCCTGTATGAACAAACGGTCTGCAAGTGAATACATTAAAATATGAAAGGATAGGGGGTCGGCAAAAGATGATAGTCCTCTAGAGACGTCTGAGACACCATTCAATTCAGATCGCGACGTTTCACCTTCAGGTGGAGTAGGTGGAATTCCTTCTTCCAAGCCACTAGAATGGGCAGTTATGCTTTCATCGCCTTCAGATGGTGCGATATAAGTATCGGCCTCATAATCTAACGTGTAGAGGTATTTAATCATCTGCTTGACCAGAGCTGGCTCTTCATCCAATGTGACCTCGCCAGTGGAAGCTTCCTATATTTATAGCTAGCTTCAGAGCAGTCTTATATAGGACGAACTTGTAGAGAATTACCTTGAAACTACCATCACAGGCTTTAGCGAAAAATGCAGATCGTGTACAAACTATACATCGATGGACCGCATACGAATCCTGGCCACATATGATTTTGAGATCACTATATTTTGAGTCATGTTGTAGGCTGAAAAATTGCACATATCAGAAATCAGCAGTTGTATGCAAGTACAATGTGGGTACGTTACCCTGCTAGAGCATCTAGCAGTTCTTGACCGCAAATGCTGTCCTGGCTCTCGGTATGTCTGTATTCCTCCTTGCGCTGTGGTGGAAGCTTTCTATGGTTTTTCTTCGGCATCTTCTTCTTACAAGCTTTCAAAGGTTTCTGTAAAATGAAACAAATTTACATTCTTTTGAAGACTAGTAGTAGTTATAAATACTTACTATAGTTATTGGATTCCTGGCTTACGAAACCATCACGTCATAGATGTAAAGGCAAGGGCTACAGTGGGCCAGAGTTACTCCGCCTGACTAGGGGGATTGGCTTGGTAACGCAATCATAAGGCATCCGGTCCAGTAAACCAGATTGAAGAATCAGGAATAGTGTTTATTTTACGGTACACTACCCACTGCAATTTTTTTCTCACCCCTACAGCCTTGACTGCGTACTTCGGATGGTCGATAACTTATCACTCGGAATTTCACGTGATGTATAAGTTACTGTCAGCCGGAAAATCAGCCGATATATACCAAACCAAGACCACCCCCCCTAACGGGGCTCCGTTTTGGCGCAGTTGGTTCTTTTTTCCGGTTTACAGTTACCTATCTATATACCAAGCACTACGCTATGTACCCCACATAAGCTTCGTAGTTGCAGATCCTAAACTCAATTTCACTTCAGCTATTCGCTTGATAACAATGGCCTCAAACTTTATACCATCAACTCGATTGCTCGCTAAGCCGTCAATCAAGATTAAAGCATTAAAGACAAAAATGGCAGTTCGTCAAACCCGCTATTATCTTGTAGAAGCAGTTTAACAGGTAGTTCGTCAGCCAATGCTATGTCTAAGTGGTTGACGTCATCACTTGCACACCAAGCGGAATAACAGTATTTATGCATTGCACGGGTACGTGTAACAAAAAAATCGGCATTCGCATTTTCCACATGTCGCCTATTCAAAATGTCATCCAATGCGGGCTTTTTTATGGTTCAAAGTCAATTAACTACATGGATTGACGAGCTCGAATTCCTTTGCTATATCCTTTGCGAGTTGATTGATGCGGAGAGCTTGAGCGCAGTCGGACATGAACACCACCAGTCTGCTGACTTCCTTACTCTAGGTAATATTATCCGTCGTCATATCAGGGACTCTAGCAAAAGCCTTGCTCATATTATGAACGAGGATGAGTTGGCTTCGCTTCGCCAGTTGCTGAAAGAAGCGAAGGAAATCAGGAATATATCAGCCCACCATGGTATTATAACGATGGATAAATTCACTAAATTAGAAGGCATCAAACAAAGGCTAAGCGACTTGCTTGAATCCTTTATCAAGCAAGTCGCATCAGATCGTACCATAGATCAGGTTTGCTTTGATATCGAAGTGATATGCAATTCCTTATTAATTGGATGATTTACAGGTATTTTGGACGCCTTGCCATCATGTATATCAAATATACACGGAAGGGGAAGGACCTTTGATGGTCAGAGTGCCACTGAGTGAGGGGAACTTGCTATCATTTCGCAAGAGAACTCTTCGTGAGCATAATAATATGCTATCGCTGTCACAGAACCGACATCGAAAGCACAAAGCAACTGATACGAGTCGAAAGAAGCAAGAAGAGGACTACAAAGCCGCTTACTTGAAAAAACAAAAAAGGATAGAGCACAATCTCGCTGTACAATCAAGTCATTCTCTGACTAAGCTTCGAAAACTGGAACACAACTTCGAGAAAAACCAGGAGCTTCATTTCGCTCAAATAAATCAGATCAAGTTGAGGATGAGAAATGATGAAAAAATCTTCCAATGTCAACGGTCCAATCTTCTCAGAAATGTCGTATCACAAGAATGCCCTTTGCAGGAATCATTTCTTACCCTTGTTCTTCTTGCAATATGCTCACCATTATGGATACCACTTGTGCTCATTCATAATCTGTACAACCGATACCGGGTTTATGCCAATCAATTCGAACAATGACCAATAGTCTACAAGTTTGGCTAAGTCAATATGGTTCTTTAGTTCCTGTTCGTGACACGTGCACTATCTTTGCAATTAACTGTGCTATATATTCTTGTTGTTCAGTCATACTGTTTTTCTCTTACGCGACCATCTAGTACTAAATCTCATCATCTTCAAGTATCATGCCTGCATGTCGGAAATGGCCTTTGGCGCTCTTTTCTTGAGCACCAACAACATCAACGCACCATTGTAGGAAATTACCGAAGCCTTGACTAGGATTCTGCTCATATAAGCCCCAGTTCCTTCTAATGAAGGCCTTTAGCTCAGCAAAGAACTCTTCGATTGGATTCAAATCCGGTGAGTATAGCGGTAAATAAACCAACTTGACCCCTTTTTCTAAGCATAATTGTTTGATGTTCTCGGAGTGGTGAAAAGAAGCGTTGTCCATCACGATGACTGATTTATCTCCTGGGAATCTATTGCAATGCAGTAGAAGTTGCTCAAGAAAGTTTTCGAATACAGTGGCATCCGTTGAACCCTTAAAAATCTTAGATAGCACAATGCCATCTTGAGAATACGCAGGCAGTATTTGATATCGCTGATCATGGTGAAATTTGGATACCTGGACCGGTGCAATACCCAGAGGAGACCAACCCGTCCGTCTAAATCCTATTCGCTTATCATATCCAGATTCATCAACATAGACTAATTGCTGTGATTGAAATTCGGAAATGTCATGAACGTATTCATCTCTTAGATCGCTCTTTCGCTCGATTGTGACTTTTCTTCTTCGACCAGCCAATTGAAGAGAGCGCTCTGCTAATAGTACTTGGTGTTACCTCCAGGCCAAACTCATCTGCGAGAAACACTGCCATCTCGTCAAGAAAAAGACCGGGTTTCTCCATAAGATGATCACATAGAGCGTGTAACATGCTTGGTGTGATCATGTGTTTCCTCTGGACCAGATTTGGCGGTGCTCGAGGTGTCCCATATATTCGCAGATTGGAACGAACGTATTTAACAGCCTGCTTGCTACAGTCGGCAGCTTGAGCAGTCTTACTGATGGATGCACCGCTTGTACTCATATCACATATGAGCTTTAGTTTTGACGGTGATAGCGGCGGTGCCATTTTCTCATACTACTGTACTGCTGCATGGTTGAAAACAATAAATTGTCCTAACTTAACTATTGACAAATGCTTTACTGGTAAATTACGGCTTCTGAGAAACGTGATTTACCGTGACAAGACAGGTAATGTCAAAATACCCAGAAACCCCTTACTCTAACCATATTTGTACTAGATCCGTTTCATAGTAGGGTTGGAGAAAGACTGTGAAGTGTCAGGTGGGCAGGCTAATAGTGCAAGGTACTGTACTTACTTATTTCCAACAATGGGAAGTCAAAACGACGTGACTAAGTCAACTTAGATACAAATATCAGTACAGCACATGATCAGCATGAATTGGTTTCTACGGCGAGATGAAGGCTTCCAAGCCAATGACTGGACTATGTGACAGCGAAGGAATTCCCCTCGATCCAAACACAGAGTGACTATATCTTCAATGAATCGACCGTTCTCCACCTCGAAACTCAGTCCCTTCCTAGACAGTCGAAGTCGCTTTCTTTTCCGAGTCCCATACCCATTCCTGACGGGATGCACCAATGTACTTTATGATGCAAAAAGCTCGACTGAGTCTATTAGCTGGGATCCGGACTATTCCAATAGCTAGCTATATTAGTCTTCATGTTTCTCTCAAGGCTGTTGTACTAATGCCTACCTAGATAGACATCTGGTATATTTCACAAAAGCACAAGGTTTCTCAGGTTCTAGGTTCATCTATTTCATATAGCAGTATCCTGACTCATACTGATGATCGTACTGTATCTTCTGCAAACACATTTCATTTTCAATATAATTGACTAACACTTGAAATGCTTTCAGACTATCTCCGATCAAACAACTCCTTGGCTCGCTTATTCACGGGGTCTAGGCTCGTCGTAGCGCGGCTCGAGAAATATTTCCTATTTCGGAATGCGAAACCCTAACTAGGTAATTTTATGACTGTACTCACTTATCACGCTTTATGACAATTTTAGCCCCGGAGATTTGTGTTACAGGCTCCCAGTTCTTCGCTCCATGATTGATTGCGTGGATCCTCGTTTCCGCTTTCTCGCTTGCAAGACAGAATGGGGAGTCGATTTAGTGACTTCTGCTCCACAGCTGGATCGTTTGTCGCAGGACTGTCGATAATCATCCACGAATTGGACTAACTAGTCAAAACATGTTGGTTCTGGGTATTTTCGGGTTAGATGGAGCGATGCATCTATCGTCGTTCTTAATTAATAATCATTTCAGCGGTGACCTTGGCACATAGGTCAAATCTCCCAGCACTGTACCATTTACTCCAACTCCGATGAACTCCGAGCAGCGATAGTGTACTGTACTGCGCAACCTTAGAACTACCTGGCTTGAAAGAATCAATCTAGATAAATTATTTCTGATTTTGAGAAATACGGAGATCAAATTTGAAGTGACTCATGACACAGGTCATACTCTTTGAGAAAGAGAAGACTGCTCACGAAGAGAAACATTGGAACCCCATTGTTACCTTGTTTTAAATGAGATCATCCGAGAAGTTCATATTTTACAATCGTTCTAGTCCAAGGTTACTATCAGATATTCTACCTAGTTATAATGTTGAAATCCTATGACTCAATTGCACAAAGTACACATGAAATATGGACGAAATGCGACGTCATAAAATGCTACAAACTCCTTGAATTGTCTGAAAATACCTGCTACTCTCGCTTTGGAGTCATCCAAGGGCTTCTCTTCACGAGAAAAGTGAAAATGGTAACTACAGTCATTGATGGGAATGTCCAAACATCTGCTATTTTGCGACACCAAACTCAAAGGCGAGTTGACCGGACCATATCCATGTGCCAAAACCCTCAGTCCTGGGTCTGTGAATGTCGCCGGCCAATACCCTCATATCATTGAAGATACTGTCAAATTTAGTGGAAAATATCGGTACTATAGGCATCGACAGTTGTTTACCTATGCTTATAAAAATATGGGTTCTCTCTTCGAATACGTAACAAAACGCGTCGAGTGCTTTATCAAATTTAGTCGCCGACGGACTATTCCAGATGGCACAAAATTCAAACCCACCTGGTGACGAGGAGGTACCAAATCTCTCAAAGGAATGGGCCAGAATGAAAGAGGAACAGGACAACATCGATGAGAAGATCAAGGAGGTTCGAAAAATGTTTGCGAAAAAACAGAGACTCCTCCAAGAGATGGACCACTCCCTTTTAATCATGCATGCGAATGAGCTGAGATGGATTTACGCCAATAGCAGATTGGAGCTCGAACATCGTACAAATTTCGCTTACAGCGGAGACGTCAGGAACGCTATTAGGGCCATTGACTTTCTTGAAACTCAAAAGGTCGATGAACATCACATCCAGAGCGCATTGCACGGGTTTGAAATGACTTATGGTGTCACGAGAGATCAGATCCGGTCGAAAATTGCGACTGCACCGGAGGACATAGTTGATATCCTGGACAGGCGAGGAACGTTACGCAAGCAGGAGATGTGGAAGGAGAATTCCGCCGAAGAGACAGACGACTGGATAAGAAAGTGCGACAACATTGTTGAAAATTGGCTCACAATGGACTTATTCCAAGAGCCTGAAAAAGAGGATCATGACAGGCTTAAATCATGGATGGCAGACTGTCTGAAACAAATCAAAAAGCGCAAGCGAATGGGTCGTGAATGACTTACGTACCTAGGTAGTTGTGTCGTTTTCAACACATGAGCACTTTGTCTGTTCTGCGCATCTGTTTCTACCTCGAGATTTTAATGGTCTGCACAAGGCAAGAGCTATTTATGATAGTATACAATGTCATAAAACTCGCGGTAAATCTGCGGCTCAATACTGCCATCCTACCCTAGAAGGCATAAAAGAGTACGCTTCGCTTTCCTCATCATAGCTCGCTAGATAACGCGGGGAACCTTGGATACTCAAATTATATTCTTTCTGAGATCGTATCATCATATATTTTCTTCCACTGTCGTAAATTTGGGTTTACCTAAGCTATTGAGGGCATTGAAGTAGCCTTGAGACCTGCGATTTTTCCAGCCACCTTGGAAGCCTTAATAGGAATCGATGGCTAATGATAACCTTGGAATCAATCAATAAATAAAACCGTCATCGATCCTTGCTCTACCTGTAAAAACTGCACATCTTTTAGCTCTCAGTCGTGTGGAGTTCCACATTACATCCTTCATCGCTAGAAAGAACCAGCGTTAGCCGCTGTCTTTCACTACCCACAGGCTCATTTGGCTCGCCTTTGGGTAGCGAGATCTGGGGAAACTTCTGCAACAGACAAATTATCGTATAAGAGCACTCCATCAAAGCAAAATCCTCACCCAAACACTGGCGAGGACCTCCGCTAAACGGGAAATAAGCCCAGCGAATTCCGTCGAGTTCTCCAGTCTCCCAGCGCTCAGGGCGGAAAGGGTAGGCGTCTGAGCCATAGAGGTTTCTTGTTCGTGAGTTCACGTATTGCGAGAATACGACGAGTTCGCCTTTTCGGACTAAAATCGGCTTGTCGCCTTCTGGGCCTCCGCCGGTCGGTAGTAATGTAGTTCGTACCGCTTCGCGATTATTCAGGGGTACGGGAGGATAGAGACGGAGACCTTAGTAATGTCGTGTAAATGTCTGTCTCAGTCTTGCACACGTTGTAATAGTGGGTAAACTTACTCTCTTTGATGACGTTGGAAAGGTATGGCATTTTCCTGATATTTTCTCTCGTCGGCGTAGAACTCTCGTTCATTATCGAGAAGACCTCTTGCCTCAGCCTATCCAATACCTTTGGATGTCGCACAAGAAGGCGGCTTAGAGAAATATTAGCATTTCAGATCTGCACCAGGAATATCATCTTGATCGAATACTTACAATGTCCAAGACAAGCAACATGCTGTCGTATCTCGTCCAGCGAGCAAAACATTAAGTAGCTGATCGCGAAGCTCCTTTACGCTAGAGGACTCTTCCGCAATTTTCTGTATAAAGCCAGCATTCTTCGATGTTTTTGCAGTGATATCATCCAATTTCAGACCATCGATATATTTCTCAACGAAGCGGTGCACATTCTCACCAGCCTCGCGAAAGCGTCGGGGATTATACAAAAAGTGCCAAGGTGCAATGTGGAAGCTCTCTGCAAAGATCCTGTTCTCCTCATGCTGATCAATACCTGCCCTTAAACTATAGACAGATTTGCCGAAAAGTAGAGCCGTAGCGATATCAAGCGTCAAGTCAAAGAACAGGGGTTGGAGATCAACGACTCCGTTTGATGGTAGTCGAGAGATCAAATTGTCGACATGTTCTCGGAAGTTGTCCATCTGATACTGAACACGACTGAATTGCCTCCGAAGGAGTTCTCGGGAGTGTTTCCACGCAAGTCCCTCTTGAGTAAAAATTCCTTCGCCTAGTAAAGGCGCAAAAATGGCAGGCCGTGCACCAAATCCGTAGTCTGTATCTCTCACGTATCATTTGTTAGTCGGATGATCTGCCTGGCCGCAGCGACGGCGATGTTCAATGTCAAGTAACTTCCAGGTTAAGGGGTGGGCAAAGCACCTTTGAAATTCGTCGATAGAACAGCTTCAACATTTGCGGGATGAAGTACATGGAACGCCCGCGGCCCAAATAATAAGTATTAAGTCAAATTATTGCCTGGCTCGTAGTCCTCTGCGATTTCACAGAGGTACGCAAGAAGTCGACCTTTAGAGTTTGTCACCCAAAGGTCTTTGATTCGATCAATGCCTAACGGCCATCTTTCGGATAGCTCAGGCGGTAGCTGGCAGCCACGCTGCTGCTGTATTGCGTATTCATTCTATGGAAATGCATTGTCAGTAAAGACGACTTGCTCAAATATAGAGAGTGAGAGAATTGCGCTGACCCGGTATTTTCTACACTTCAACCAAGCGACGTGGAGAAATCGACCAAGGGCGCAAATTATGAAAGCCCAAGACACCCGGACGAATTCCATTGTCATATATTCCAGCGAGTGTTTCTGGTTTTGTCCCGCTTCTTCTTTTCCAAGGTTCTTTTTAACAAGAGCGAGGTCCTGCGCTGCATTATAACTTGAGTGCAACGCTGGTGGCAGATGTTGAGATGAGATGAGATAGGTATCATTGAAATTGCTTCTCAATATTTCGTCTCAAAAAGATCCATACCACCAGATGACTGCATCCACCGATTTCCCCAGAAAATTCCCGACTTGACGAGACTTCTTTCATTTAGACCAGTAAAATTGCCTAAGGAAGCTCATCTGATTTTTCCGAATGAATTATTAGGTATCTGATACATACATAAGTATTTCATCTTTTTATTTGTAAACTATTGAAATCAATGCCTACCTAGGTACTACAGTAGAGACTCTCTGCACATGATGTCTAAGACGTAAGCTGTTAGATATGAAGACAACCTTGGAACCCTGGACCTCGGGGAGATCTGCACATAATTTATTGGAGATAGACAGAGCGCTTGATTCATTCTTTTGAATAATGCAATTGTTGGTATGGGTATATCGACTATCAATTTCTAATGTACTTTAATGTACAAAATAAAACCTTTCAACTCATACCCAAACAAAAAGAGAAAACATAAGTAGTAGTCTTTCTATGCAATTTGTGAAAACACAACTCCAGAGCTCCATCTAATAGACATTCAATTTATATCCGTGCCACGCCAGTCCAGTAACCAAAGAAAAACATCAGGCAAAAATAAAAAGAAATAAACTTGATCATTCTCGTCAACCCGATATCCCGCTTTTGGACTCAAATGTGGTGTTACTGAGGCCCAGTTTTATTTTCAAAGTGGAAAATGATCATTTCACAGAAATCCGCTATGCAGGATTGGGGCTGTAAATACCGCCAAGAGCACACATATGAACATGAACATGAGGCATGATGCAGTCTAGGTATAAAAGGGTCAAATATGGAGTATGACCGAAGAACAAAGAAAACATAGAAAGAACAACCTCGCTAGAACGCACGACAGGGTGGAAATCAGCCGGAAAAAAGAAGAAAAAATGAGGTAAGTACTTAGAGACAAGATATACACGATATTCGTACTAAGCTCCCGCTTCGGCCTTGGGGGCCGTTGAAACGCGCGGCCATCGAGAAAGATATTCCACGTCGTCGAGAACACCTTTGCCCTGGTTACGGACGTATTGTTTGCTGGAATCGACGGTGGGCTGGAAGTCCCAGGCGGTTTGCGCACCTTTGATCAGAGCCGAGTAGACGAGTCGACGACGACGCTGAGAACGCACGACGTCTTCGTGAATTGCGCGCAGGTCCCAGCGAGCGTGGACTTCTTGAATGAAATGCTCAAGGACTGCGTCTGAATCATCTTGCCCGGGTAGAGCAAGGGGTAAAAATGCGGGACTCGGGGTCCGAGGAGGCGTCGAAACGACCTCGGCAGGAATTCGAGGAAAGAAGGATTTCTCGGTACTGACAAATGTCACGGCCTCCGGTGCCTCGCTGTCTTCGGGCGGAGAGGGTAATCCTGTCTTGATTTTTTTGTGTTTTGCTTCTCCGGCAGACTGGGAGGCAGCGGCGGTGGCGAGTACAGAGGAGCCTGATGCCAGGTTATTTTGTTCTAATGGATCGGCTTCCAGATCAAATAACATCGGTGGGTCAATCAACGAGTAAATGAATTTCCATTTCCCGCGGCGAATCATAATTACTGGCGATTGTGATCCTTCAGCCGTGTATTCACCCAAGACCGTGTCGGTCTTCAGTCCCTCGCCGCCCGTCAGATAGGGAAGCAAGGAAACCCCATCCATGGGGAGACTCGGTTCCAGATGCGCGCCAACCAAGCCGGCGAAGGTGGGCAAAATGTCCATTGTCGAGACATTCTCCTTGATTCTTTTAGGGGCAAAACGGTTCGGAGCGTGTACAATAAACGGCACACGAGCGGAACCTTCGAACCAGCTCATTTTGTACCACAGGCCACGCTCTCCGAGCATGTCGCCGTGGTCTCCCGTGAAAACCACAATGGTGTTATCGGCCAGGCCACAATTTTCGAGGACTTTGAGCAGTTTGCCAATATTTGAGTCAACGTAAGAGCATGAACCGTAATATGCGCGTCGGGCCGCCTTGATGCGGTCTTCGGGGATTTCTTTGCCCCAGAGATCAATACATTTGAGAATACGCTGCGAATGCGGGTCCTGTTGATCGTGTGGCACAGCAGAGACCTTGGGTAATGGAATGTCCACGTCCTCGTACAGATCCCAAAATTCCTTGGTGATGGCATATGGATCGTGGGGGTGAGTCATGGAGACTGTCAAACAAAAAGGCTGATCCCCACGGTGCCGTACGTGGTCGTACAGATATTGAGTCGATTTATAAACGACCTCCTCGTCGTAATCCAGCTGATTAGTGCGTACCACAGGTCCCGCGTCTAATACAGAGGACATGTTGTGGTAATAATCAGGGCGCACCTCCTGTTCCTTCTCAGCTTCTTTTTCATTCGTCAATTTCATGATTGCAGGGAGAAACTCACAGGTTCGTCCCAGTTTACGGACCAGCCGTAATCCCCAGGATAGATATCACTGGTCAAGCGCTGTTCGTAGCCGTGCAGTTGGTCTGGTCCACAGAAATGCATTTTTCCAGCCAAGGCCGTATGGTAGCCCTCGCGCCGGAGATAGTGGGCATAAGTAGGGACATCCGCAGGCAGATCTGCGGCATTATCGTAGGCGCCAATCTTGGAGGGTAGTTGACCAGTCACCATGACAAAGCGCGAGGGGGCGCAAAGCGGAGCGTTACAATAGGCATTGTCAAACACCACGCCTTCCTTCGCCAGACGCTCCAAGTTGGGCGTCTTGATGGGTGAGTTTGGGTCGTGAATGGACAAGAGCGGTGCGGCCATCTGGTCGGCCATGATGTAGAGGATATTGGGTCTTTTGTCCATGGCTGATTCTTTTGCTTTTCCGCCTCAAGTGCGGCTTCAAAATCTCCAAATATTGAGTCCTAAGCCCTGTAAGTTTGGATTGAAGTTGCGGGGTTTGCGGATCTTACTCTAGCAATTTTGAACAAGGACTAGGCCTGTACGGGTCGACCACAATACAAGCAATCGAGCAATGCCGCAATCCAAGGACGGTTCGACACACAGTTCTAGTCCCAGACTACGCGAAGAGGCCAATTACAAGGAAGAAAGCGGCATGAAGTATATTGGTGGGACGATGGATATAACGAAAGGACACAAGGTGACAATAACAACAGAAACACAGGACGCTGAGAAGATTGACTGGACAGAGATACGGTGAGTCAAGAGTCGGGGGCACGAAGAGTATGAAGGTTTGAAGGAACCTTGGAAGATGATGGTGAATGTGGGAGTATGTTATGAATAAGGGAGAGTTTGAAGAAGGATGAAGCGGAAGAAGAGGGAGCGGCGGGTTTTATGGATGACGCCTCGTTTCTTTCCCCTTCTTTTTTCCCTCCGTTGGTTGATAACTACCACGGAGACGGAGTAACTCAGCAATAGACAGAAAATTACCGGGGGAGAGAACCAGCGGGCTGGAAATTACGGGTATCGTAATGGTTACGCCTCGACAATAATACAGCCAAGAACTCCAGTCTGGTGGGGGAAAAGGCGGGAAAAGGGGTGAATGGACCAGATTACAGACGGTTAATACGAAACGCGTATTGATGAAAACGGTAAGTAACGCTTAGTAAGGAGCTGATAGTCATTTTCTGAGGCGATGTCGTGCGATGTCGTGATTGTACCATCAGATTAAATAATCCTCTATATATAATCCTTCTCTAATCCTTCCAAGTTTCCTTCTTGCTATTAGTTACCTGCTGAATAATAAATACAGTGAGACTATACACAGCTGTATTGATAATCTCGTATTACCTAATTTCGACTATCTTCCACCGACTACTACAGAGCACAATGGACCAAACTCCCTGATCGAGCAAGATTATCCTGATGAGCGCGTGACCGCCATCAATTAGTTTAGTTCCATTCAAAAGAAAGGAAAAGGAAAAGACAACGCACCGCCTGGGCTTCTGCTTATCAGCCAGAGAGAGACGAAAAACTTCAAAACCCCACATACGCTAATGAACTCAGCCTACAAAGTACGGAGCACGGAGCAGTCGGGAAGAGAATATTTGAGAAATACCACCGTGATAAGAAGGCCGGCCCACTTGGCGAAGAAATGCGGCGCTCGAGGAGAGCAGTAACTTAGTAAGACTGTCGATTCCGACGGATTCCCCTATTTTTGCGGCATGGCTGGGCCATCGCGTTTGTTTTTTTTGTGTTTTGTTGGTTTTTAATTTTGAATCAAATGTCACACTCAAAGGAACGTCTACTCCGTCTACTCCGCCAATTGGACCAATAGTCACTTGATTTGAGGCAAAATAAGGCCACAAGGCTACATGAGGCAAAAATACAGCTGAATGAAGTGCGAAATGCGGTTAAGTAGCGATCCACTTATCCGCGATGGTGTGTCTTGGTGTTCTTCTGGCTTCTCCAGCCATTTCTCTTGTTCGCCGCAAATTGCGCCATTTTCGCGCGATGCTATTGGGGACAGCCCAAGGAGAACCTTGGAAAGTCTCTCTGGAGAACTAATCCCGGTAAGCGCGGAGCGCTAGTCTATATGCATACTAGCGCTCTTACGATCGTCTACCGTGCAGCCTGGCAAAAAGGCAACTCGGACTTGGCGGTACTATTGGCGGTTTTGGCGCAGTGAAGATCGTCGTATTATCAAGCACTGCCAATACTCTGGGATGAGAATGCACCCAATATGTACGACCTACTTCTCTTGTCTGACTAACATTCTCGTACCAGCCTAACGTGACTGGATCTACGTTCCAATCGTCACATGTGCTTATATTTTTTTAGTAACAGGTCAGGTGCAGTCATACGGTGTAGTCCTTGGCAACTTGGGTGGGTTGACAATGATCAAAATTCATTCTATTATGATTCTCCCGCTGTACTATGTACAGTGACTCGCTCGGAATGCTCTGTAGTCGAAGAAGAAAATAATAATAATTAGAAGAGGGCAAAAAGAGAAACGTCCCAGAACGGTAACTGCAGACAACCCAAATCGAGTACCCTGTTCAATCGGCCTTGACCGCGCTGCAACAGACGAATCCCCCACAATCAGCAGCCACTCCGTCATAATGCATGGAGAAAGAAAAAGAAAAAAAAAAGATTTGAAACTCACCTGTATATCCTCCTGACAAATGCGTACGCCGTCAAAAATCCGACTGTGCCCGTCAGCAGCCCGTATACAGCGCACGCCAAGAAACTGTAGCTGAAGAACAGCAGACTGGACACGAAGCCCGTGATGTGTAGTTTGAAGGTATAGTACCAAATACAGTAAGCAAAGATCCAAACGGAACTACTGCCTCCGGTGAGGAAACTCTGCCACCACCAGTGATAGTTCTACATAGAATATTGTCAGGATGGATGCATTGGTCGGGAGAACGAACAAACGGAAGGGAAAAGAAAACTTACCTCGGCACATAATTGGTTATATGTGGCAATGATAGTCACCTCGCTCACCGTAACGATCAGAATCGAACTAACCACACTCAAGAACCCAAATACATAATAGTATCCGCTCTTGTCCTGCCATAAATTCTTAAAAACAAATAGCAATTCAATGAACAGGACCGCAAACGGGATGAGGCCAGTCAGTATAACCCCGTTGACACCTCGCAAATACCACGGCTGTCGAGGGATCTGTCGAGCAATGGGAGACGTCTTGGTGGGATGTTGCCATGGTTCTGCACGTACGTATCCCAGCCAGCTACCTGCGTAGACCAGAGGGACCTGGACCAGAAGCCACAGAGCCACTAATCCGACCAACGTACCGAAAGGAAGTGCAGTACTAGAAGCCTGAGCCCAGACAAATAGATTCAAGACGAAGATCAAACAAAACGTCAATCCGGGGACCAGAGATGCCGTCTGCCGGAGGAAATTAGTTTGAGAAAAAGGAGAGAGGTCGTCGTATAGATGTAGACTTACTATGATGGTATTCTTGCGCCAATTCTGTCCTCCCAAAGTCTTGTAAAGACGCCCAGAGAAATAACCAGAGCATAATCCAGCAAATACAAACAGTCCAAATCCAACCGTGACAAATCCACCGCGGAAACTAGGATTCAACACTCCCAAACAACTGAGAATCAGGAGACCAGCCGCAACGAAGAGGAGCTGCGTTCCGGATCCTACTAGCGGCGCCAGCAGTCCACTGCGAGTCGGAAGACGAAACACGTCCGCGTGGAGTAGCTTCCAGCCCGCCACGTCTTCTAGCTCGCCGTCTGAAAGGGCATCAACATCGCCAGGTTGGCTGAGTAGACCTTCACTCGGCTTGGACGCTTCGTCGACGGGTCCCGACTTGGGTCGGCGTCTTTTCTTTCCTTCCTCGAGAGCAGCAGCACCGCCCTCTCTGCGGCCCTTGAGGTCGGTCTGAACTGTACGACTCCAGATAATAATCACCGTCACACCCAAAATGCTAGAGATAGTCAAAGAATTGATAATCGCCAGCCAATGAGTCATGGAACTATCGACTTGGTCCGTGAAAAACAGATCCCATCGATTCGACCATTCAATAGACGGCTCTTCACGGAAAAATACGGAATACGTATAAGGAATCTCCATCGTTGCTCCGTCGTCCGCATCTTCGCCGTGCTGCGGGATATACGAAGAACCCTCGTATTTTTCTTCGTATTCTTTATTATTCGGCTCAATGAAAAGCTCCAAATGGGAATGTTCAGCGTGCACGTCAACCGGACACCCGTCTTCATCCCGATTCTCGTATCCTATACTTTTGGGATAAACCTCAAAGCCAAGAATCACGCTTCTACCAGCCTCGCCTGCCTTTCCTGGCGCTTTGCGCCATCGGATGACGATCGTGAAGTGATTATGGATGTAGATCCTAGATTTACCGTCCGCCGGCGAGTAGTCCTGATAACCCAACTTGAATCCGCTCGAATAGTATTTCCGAGTGCGATCCACAGTGACAAAGCTCGTTGCTGCAGGAAGATTATCAACGATCCATTCCGTCACGTATCCGTCCTTGATGAGTTGGCGACCCCATTTCACGCCTTTTCGATCAACCTTGCGCGTACACAGCGCCCGACATGAGACGTCTTGTTTCATGACTAGCTCAAAATCCGATGTCGTGATGCGATCCCCCCGTAGTATTTCTCCCAGGTTCAGTGATAGACTGTGTCCCGAGGCAAATGGTGAGTTTCCGTGTTTCTGGCCCGTCGGCGGACACACAAACGGGAGGTCGAAATAGGCATATTGCAGTTGCGTGTGATCGGAGAAGATTTTGTTAACGAGCAGCGGTATAGGTTCGTTGTCTTCGTAACTCACGACCGAGTAACCTGAAAACCCCCCAAAAGACCAGATTAGCAACCTCCAGCCATAAGTATCTCGATCCAAGGGCTTTGCTTACCTGGAATATAGAATGAATGACATTGCGAAATCAGCAGTAGCCAAGATATTACTGGCCAGCAGCGGTAATACCCTGCGAACCTCATTGTAAAGCAGTATTCCTTTGCTCTAAATCTGCCACACGCTAGGTAATACCCAGCTCTTGCAATATATGTCAATCGTCAAGTATACCAATTGACAAGTTCGAGTCGATAATGGCTTCACGAATTAGGATTCTTCCACCTCTGCTGATCCGACAATCCGTGTTGGCCCACAAGTACCGGTAGACAATCAATACCGAAGCAACAAACCACTGTACCAGCAGCCAATGGTTGGTTCTAAGCTCTCTCCACAATAGATCCTCTAAGGATCAAGATGATCTCGCAGCATCTTTAGAGGGCGTATTCTTCAGCTCAAGGGGGGAAATGCTAGGTAAAATGAAGGAGTAACGTTGTTTGGCCGAAGGAACACTGGCCCCACCGGAAAGCTGCCGCCAGCTCGTACACAAATCAGGACTAGCGCGGTAGCTATTGTAAGCAGCTCGGCTTGTGCTCTCTACACTAAACATTCTATTCTCGACTTTCGGGTTAAGTCAAACTGCATTCAGCAGATATCGTTCATTATACAGTCCGTTAAATTTATGCACATGTGAAATCACTGAAGCGATGACGGCTAAACTCTCGAACGATCATGTCGAAATCAAAGTAGTAACTTGCATCTAGCCGTTCAGCAGATAATTGACAGCGCCCTGTACACTCCCACCACTTCGGCGAAGAGCTGTGATGTTGCGGTCAAAATCATAGAAACCCATATCGTTTAATTGACGAAGCTGCTCTGCGTATCGTTCTTCGGGCGGACGAGTATCAGGCGGAGAATTTGCGGCTGGAGCACCTCCAAAAAACGACCCCCATGGATTCTCGACACCGGCGTTGCCTCCACCCATCGCCTGCATGACACTTTGAAGTAAAGCAGGATCGCGCATGAAGGGGTTGTTTTGAGGATTAAAGATGTTGTTCGCATCGGGAGCCGAACCGGCCGCTGCGCCGGGTTGGCCTGGAGCTGCCCCGAATAGCGCAGGATTGAAGAGTGCCGCAAAAGGGTTTTGAGCCTGCGTGTTCTGACCTTGTTGATTCTGTGTATTTTGAGCCGAGGGTTCTGTCGTGGCCTGCTCTCCTGTCGCATTTGTGCCGCTCCCAGGAGCGTTCTGTTGTGCAGTTTCCCACGGCATTCGAATGCCCCAGGTCTCTGCAAAATTCCGTCCCAAAGCAGCCTGGAAAGGGTCGGTAGGCGGTGCTGCGCCGCCGGCTTGGTTTCCGCCTTGCTGTTGTTGACCCCGATTCTCTTCTGGCGTGGTATTTGTAACCCCTGGCGCTGGGAAAGCCGCATTAGCCGCTCCTCCCAGACCTCCGCCGCCAAATGCTCGTTGCATCTGTGCCATTCGACGCAGTGAGGCAGGATCAGTTAACATTCTCCTAAATTCTGGACTCTGCATCATCTGTCGAACACCGGGGCCCATTTCTCGTAACATCGGGTTTTGCTGTATCATTAAATCAATCAAGGCCGGGTTTGAAAGCGCCTCGTTCATGGTAGCCTGAACTTGAGGGTTCTCAAGCATATTCAACATCTGGTCGGGATCGGGAGGAGGTCCCATCTAGATACGTAATTAGCTCCTCGTGTTCTTCTCGGGATTATTGAAATTGGAGAAGTCAGACTCACACCGCCATCCGGCCCAAACATTCCCGCTCCAGGGAGCTGTGCAAACCCAGCGTATCGAGCCCCCGTCAATCCCGCTAATGGGTTGTTGCCTGTACCCGCTGCAATGTTGGTTGGCACTCCGGGAACAGACGAAGGTGTCGTACCGGTGCTGGCAGGTGTGGGCTGCGAAGGGGGATTTTGGCGCTGGTTGCTCGCTGCGCTTTTCACTAAATGAATAGTATGACCATCTTTGATCTTGTAAGTGGCGAGTGTGTCGCTATCTTTCAACACACGGCCCGAATAAATCAATCGCTGTCGTTCCGGAGGCGTATCGGCATACTCTGAGCCAGCCAGTTTCCCTTTCAGATCGGCAACCGTTGTCGATTCAGGCACAGTAAAGTTATACTTGGCATCGTTTGAAGATTTGACACTGAATGTGATGGAGGCAGATTCCGCGGCTGGGGCGTCGTCCGCCATGATATCACAAGAGAGCGGGGGGCAAGGAAACCGACGATACGATAGAATCGACAGCGGCCTTCTACGAGGAGACCGGAATACGAATAGAAGAACGACTAATTCAGGAAATGGAAACGGAATTTCCCGTTCTCAAAAGATGGGAGACGACGTTGAGATTTCCGGGAAGTAAATTATCATCGAGAGAGAGAGAGAGAGAAAGAGTGCAGTCAACGGATGAACGTCAGTCCGGCCGGAAGCCGACAGAAACCAATCGATATGCATCATTTTGCTGCCACACAATTCAGGCAGACAGAAATGTCAGTCCCTGGCTTGGCGTGTGGCACGTGCCGCTTACTAAAACAGACCCAGCTCTTGCTGTTCTTTTTTTTTCCCTCTCATCTTCTTCTCTTCGCGTCTTGCTTCAAGCTCTTCAACATCCATCCCACGTCGTTGTCGGCTTCTTTCTCATATTTTATGCCAATGGCCGGGAAGCTCATTTCTTGATGATTACCAATATTGTCATTGCCAATTGTTGTATTTGGTGAAGATGGAATCCTGAGCTTATAACATTCCATTCTGTCCGGCAACGCGATCGACAGCAACCACCACCCAACCTTGGAAGCCTTGAAGCTCGGAAAGTGAGCTTCCGCATTGCCCATCATGGCGACCACGTCGAATATGTTCATGTACTCCTTGACGTTGCAGAACCCAACTGCTGTGACTCAAGCGATACTGGGACAGTTCGCCGGCACGAAGGAACAACAGATTGTGACCGCATCGGGCTCGAAACTTACCATTCATCGTCCAGATGCTGCAGAGGGCAAGGTCTCACCCTTGTATACTCAGGATGTTTTCGGAATTATCAGATCTCTTGCGGCTTTCCGGCTGGCTGGAAGTAACAAAGGTACGCCCATTTACAACATATTCTCCCTCCTCTCAAACAAGAGTCATTTTAGTGATTCGTGAAGCTCCCGGGAATCAGCCAATGTTTTCTTTTGCGGATGTGCCTCGGTCGGAAGCCGTGACGCGTTGATTCTTCTGGATTGACATCAGTGACTGTTGCTGAAATTGTGTGCAGACTACATAATCATTGGATCTGATTCGGGACGGATCACCATCGTCGAGTACGTACCGTCACAGAACAGATTCAATCGCATCCACCTCGAGACGTTCGGTAAATCGGGCGTTCGAAGAGTGATCCCCGGCCAGTACCTTGCCGTCGACCCCAAAGGTCGAGCATGCCTCATTGCTTCAGTGGAAAAGAATAAACTTGTCTATGTCCTCAACCGTAACTCACAAGCGGAATTGACCATTTCGTCCCCCCTTGAGGCGCACAAGGCCCAGACCCTGGTATTTGCGCTCACAGCCCTGGATGTGGGCTATGACAATCCGATATTTGCCGCCATCGAAGTTGACTACTCCGAGTCCGATCAGGATCCGACTGGTCGAGCATACGAGGAAATTGAAAAGCAGCTTGTATACTATGAATTGGACCTTGGCTTAAACCATGTTGTTCGTCGATGGTCAGACGTCATTGATCGGACCTCCAATCTCCTGTTTCAAGTACCTGGCGGCGCGGATGGACCAAGCGGCGTGCTGGTTTGCGCAGAGAACAGCGTCACGTATCGACACTCCAATCAGGATGCGTTCCGCGTTCCGATTCCCCGTCGCAGTGGCCCAACGGAGAACCCAGAGAGAAAGCGAAGCATCACAGCTGGTGTCATGCACAAGATGAGGGGCGCATTCTTCTTTCTTCTACAAACTGATGACGGTGATCTTTTCAAATTGACCATTGACATGGTTGAAGACGAGAATGGTCAGCTTACTGGTGAAGTCAAGAGACTAAAAATCAAATATTTCGACACGGTACCAATTGCTTCAAACTTGCTGATATTAAAGAGTGGTTTCCTCTTTGTGGCGAGCGAAACGGGCAACCATAATTTTTACCAATTCGAGAAGTTGGGTGACGATGACGAGGAGGCCGAATTTTCGAGTGAGAATTTTTCAGCAGATCCTACCGATTCATTAAATCCTGTCTACTTCAAAGTGAGGGGCGCCGAGAATTTGAACCTTGTCGAGAGTATCAATGCTTTGAATCCTATTATGGATTGCAAAATCATCGATGCCTTAGGTGAAGACGCGCCACAGATTTACACCGTTTGTGGCTCAGGCGCTCGTAGCACTTTTAGGACACTTAAGCATGGCCTTGAAGTCTCCGAGATTGTCGAGTCTGAATTACCGAGTGTACCGTCTGCTGTGTGGACTACCAAATTGACACGTAACGACCAGTTCGATGCCTATATTGTTCTATCTTTCACCAACGGTACTCTTGTCTTAAGTATCGGTGAAACGGTCGAAGAAGTCACAGATACGGGCTTTCTTTCAACGGCGCCCACCCTGGCTGTGCAGCAGCTTGGTGAGGACTCGCTCATTCAAGTTCATCCAAAGGGAATTCGGCATATTCTTGCTGACCATCGAGTCAACGAATGGCCAGCCCCGCAACATCGTACAATTGTCGCCGCAGCCACTAACGAGCGCCAAGTGGCAGTTGCTTTGAGCTCAGGGGAGATCGTTTACTTCGAGATGGACACGGACGGCTCGCTGGCCGAGTATGATGAGAAACGTCAAATGTCCGGAACAGTCACTTCTCTCAGTCTAGGCGAGGTTCCTGAAGGCCGCGTACGAAGTTCATTCTTAGCCGTTGGGTGTGATGATTCCACCGTGCGAATATTGAGCTTAGACCCAGACTCCACTCTAGAAAATAAATCCGTGCAAGCTCTAACTTCTGCGCCGTCTGCTTTGAACATCATGTCGATGGCCGACTCCACTTCAGGTGGATCAACGCTTTACCTGCATATTGGGCTATATTCTGGCGTCTACCTACGAACTGTACTCGATGAGGTCACTGGAGAACTTTCGGATACTCGGACGCGATTCTTAGGCGCAAAGCCAGTGAAGTTATTTAGCGTCTCAGTCAAGGGCCAATCCGCAGTTCTTGCACTCAGCTCTCGTCCTTGGTTAGGGTATTCAGACGTCCAAACCAAAAGCTTCATGCTTACTTCTCTGAACTATGTCGGGTTAGAGTGGGGTTGGAACTTTTCCAGCGAGCAGTGCTTGGAAGGCATGGTTGGAATACAAGGTCAAAACCTACGGTAAGTGAATTTCGAACCCTTTTGTCTCTCCCTCATTTCATTTGCTTTGGTATCATGATGAAAAATCCATCCGAATTTCTATGTGGAAGAAAAACTATGTATTTCATATCCAATTGTTCCTACTGAGATGCCACTTGCCCATTCTTTTGATTAAATGCATGTTGATACTGCGATGCTGTGGCTAATCAAAGTGCAAAGGATATTTTCAATTGAGAAATTGGACAACAATATCCTCCAAGAGTCTATAAGCTTAGCCTATACGCCGCGGCAATTTGCGAAGCATCCAGAGCAGCCTTTCTTCTACGTCATTGAGTCAGAGAATAACGTTCTCGCTCCAGCCACACAAGCTCGGCTGGTAGAAGATTCGAAATTGCAGAATGGAGAGGCAGCCATACCGCCTGCAGAAACATTTGGCTATCCGCGGGCTGACGGCCATTGGGCTTCGTGCATCGAAGTAGTGGATCCTGTCCACGCAAAATCAGTACTCTCGCGGTTGGAATTAGAAGAGAACGAGTCGGCTGTCAGTATTGTAACCGTTTCGTTCGCTAGCCAAGACAACGAGACATTCCTCGTTGTTGGTACTGGAAAGGACGTCATAACGTATCCGAGATCATTTTCTGCAGGGTTCATCCACATTTATCGATTCCAAGAGGACGGTCGAGAGCTGGAGTTTATTCACAAGACTAAGATCGAAGAGCCGCCTCTTGCCCTACTTGCGTTCCAAGGACGACTTATCGCCGGCATTGGCAAAAATCTACGCATCTACGACCTCGGTATGAAGCAAATGCTGCGCAAGTGCCAGGTTGAAGCCGCGCCGAGTCTCATTGTTGGTTTGCAGACCCAAGGAAGCCGGATTATTGTTAGTGACGTACAAGAAAGTGTGACATATGTGGTCTACAAATATCAGGAGAATCAACTCATACCATTCGTGGACGACGTCATTGCGCGCTGGACAACCGCGACAACAATGGTTGACTATGAGACCACTGCTGGCGGAGACAAATTCGGCAATCTTTGGCTTGTGCGCTGTCCGAAGAAAGTATCCGAAGACTCTGATGAGGACGGCTCTGGAGCTCATCTCATTCACGAGCGGTCGTATCTTCAAGGCACGGCGAACCGCTTGGATCTCATGGTCCACTTTTACACCCAGGACATCCCGACGAGCATTCACAAGACTTCGCTAGTAGTTGGGGGAAGAGACATTCTAGTCTGGACTGGTTTGCAAGGTACTATCGGGATTATGGTTCCCTTTATGAGCCGCGAAGACGTCGATTTCTTTCAAAATCTGGAAACCCAGATTGCTTCTCAAAACCCACCACTTGCGGGTCGAGACCACCTTATATATCGCAGCTATTACGTTCCTGTCAAGGGTGTCATTGATGGCGATCTTTGCGAGAGTTATTTCTTGCTTCCTAACGATAAGAAAATGATGATTGCGGGCGAGCTTGATCGTAGTGTTCGAGAGATTGAGCGCAAAATTTCGGTAAGTTTTTTCAACTTCGTTCTGTTCTTTTTGGGGCATCGCTAATACTTGTGATTCAGGACATGAGGACGCGTGTAGCCTACTGATGTTAATCTTATAAATTCAACCTTATAAGGGTCAACTTATAAGGCATGGATGGGTACTTGCACATTTCGACGGAGTCGCGGGGGCGTTCGTAGGTCATTGTGAGCGTCCATTGAATGAGATAATTCCCGTAATGAATACAATCAACCTACGAGTTGAATACAAGTTGACAGCAATTTTGCAAGTAACACTAAACAAGTGGGAGAAGAATCAATGAACAGTTCGTCTCTTGCCTCGCTCGGCCGGGTTGTCTTTATCAATCGGTCTTGAGCTGGATGCACCACTTCATTTGCCATTCTTTTACGGAATGTAAATGAAGCTGGGAGTATGAGACAAGATCAGACGTTTTCAAGTCGATGATTTTTGAGTACGATCATCTCTGCTTTTGCCTCTACAGAAATTGATCGTAATTTATCCATCGATACATATACCCATAGATTTTAATAATTGGACCCTCGTCGAACAACTGAAAGATTTTCTCCTATATACCTCTAATGATCACGCACGCAGACCTAAACGCTTACAAGACCGGCATATAACCGTGATCCAGTATCAAACAGGTGGCGGACTCAGATCGAGGCCTTCTACAGTCAACTTGAACGAGTCGTTGCGGGAATAACTTCCTGCGACGTCCAGATCTAAACGACCTCTGATGCAGTCGTCGAAATCGATTGCAGCTACAACCAATCCGTCACCTGTAGCTTCACCGTCAGTCTGACTTTCGCCATTGGTGTCGACGTCGTCTGTGCCAACGTCCCAGATCGGTCCGCCGCAGACCTCGCCCAGGGGACCGATTATACAAGATCCTCCGTGCGAGACGAAATGGTCTTGGACTTGGGCTGATGAGAAATCTACTATCTGGTTAGACAAGTTCTTTGACTTTCCAATGAACAACCTTGACATTGTCGACGGAAAGAGAATGTAAAAAAGAAGTAGGTTTACCCTTCTGAGAAGTAGTCTTTGAAGTAGACTTGGTAATCCACGCAGGCAACTCGCTCTTTTTAACGCACTGGTTGGCAGATAATACTACAGTACGACCTTCACAAGCCACTGTACGCATCAGCGGAAGCCAAGTATCGCGTCCATCCGCCGTTGGAGCGAGATACAAATTCACATTCTGCGAGTAGAGACTTTGTCGTAGAAGTGGCATGAAGTTTTCCCAGCAGATGGCTGCGCCAATGGTTAATTGGACACCGTTGATCTCGGTAGTTACTGCTCTGAGAGTCGATGGCGAGCCTTGAGCCCATATCACGCGTTCCGCGCCGGTCTATGCATATTTTTATGCAAATGTTATCATTTACAAGAATCGGATGACAATTGTGCAGTGTCTCCTCTTTTCCTCGACTGAGCTGGGAGACAGTATAACTCACAGGCATAACTTTGCGTCTCTTACCCAATACCCCCCTTTTCGGATCAACATAGACTACCGCGCAATACAAGCTACCGCCGCTCTTTTCTATGAGACCCGTAGCAAAAAACACGTTTGTTTCTCTGGCAATCCGCTCCAAGATCTCTCGCGTTCCATCGCCGCGACACTTTTTCCCGGCGGGCAAGGGTAGCGTCTTATTGACCCAATCCTCTCCGGCGCCGGCGGGGGTATCGCCCAAGTCTACGGCAGAATTGAAGTATTCTAAAAATTGGTCTCGACCGACGGGTTCACGATTACCGACGGCGAGAGACCCGAAATCGCATGTTCGTGGGTAGCCGCCGATATATGCCTCCGGGAATAAGAGGACGTGAACCCCGCGGCGGGAGGCGAGACGGGCTGTACGCTCGAGAGCGGCGAGGGTCAGAGATGTAGTCTCGAGAGTGCGCGACTGGGCGACTGCCACGGTCAAAGTTTTTGGCATTGTCGTATAGATTTTGGGCCGTTGAATTCGGATGGGCTCATGCGAATTGGTTGTCTTTATAGGTACTGAGATACTTTAAAAGGTCAAGCGGAGTTCGGCTCGCAGAACTACCTAGGTACATGTAAGTATTTAGTCCGTACCTATGTAGGTCCTTTAAGTACGGAATGGAGCTCCATCGGCTACTGCAACAATGGCATAATCTGCGTGTCATTGCGCGTGTAGCTTGATATACCGAAGTAAGCTTGGAAGCTAATTGAACAATCAACGAATTGATACCAATGGCTAAATTTACTTGTAGCTCTAATCCAGTCACAAAAAATGTAGTCTTATCAATTACTTAGGTAGGGTTTCTTCGTATTTACCCAAATATCCAAAATGACAGATCATTTTTAATAACGTGCCTTGCATGTTGGTTATCGCACGTCTAAACTGAATATCGTGCCAGGGCCAGGAATTAAGAAGTAGGTAGATAGGTACTCGATTAGCGCATGAGACCTTGCATCTACCTAGATACCTGTGCAAGAGACATAGTAAAAAAAAAGCAGACAAGCCCCGAGTGCCCTGTGGTATCTTACCTCATGTTCGTTTTCACATCTACCTAGGTACCTACCTAGGTAGCAGTGGTCTGAATTCTCAGCTCTGGCTACAGCTGTCGTGGTCGCAAGACACATTTCCCTATCTGGTCTAGAGATAGACAATTACTCAGTAAGAAGTGCGGGTTTCCAAGCTACGAAATAGCAAACTGTAAACAAATCGGCAGTAAGCAACTGACAGTAATTACATAATATTAAACGACCGGAGCCCGCATTCCTCAAGCCGCAATGGGAAATGCGAAGCCGGGGGAAGAAAAAATGTGAGCTGGTGCCGGAAGTGTTGCCGGAAATGTCACCCGGAGACGGAAGAAAAACAAGCAGCAATAACAAATTGATTAGTTAATGATTTGAATTGGATTGAATGCAGGTACATGGAAAGTATATGGAAGTATCCATCCACCGGAAACAGCCGGCGGTGATACACGACAGGTACATCTTTGCTACACAGCGACGAAAAAAGAAGAGAAGGAGAAAGAGGGACGACGACGAGCAACGGAAAGGGCCTCCCTTTTTCTTTTCGGTTTCTCTTTTCATTCTTTTCTCCTGTTCTTTTCTCTCTTCAATCATTGTATTCATCGACAGTCTCCATCGAGAAATCACTCTCCTCGACTCAGTTCAGCGGGCTATTTAATCGTGCGCAAAGAAAGCTGATCGCCGAGAACGTCAGGATCCACATCTTCCCACCCTACATCCCTTGGTAAGTCAAATTGAAAGAGACAAAAGACTCAGAGCAAGGCGTTGTCTTAGCTAATGCTTTCTGCTTTGCTGGATCCATTCTCAGCCACTTTGTTTCGCCGACAGCAGTAAACTAAAGCAGGAGCTTTTCTAAAGCTCGTCAAGGATTTCGACCCACTTCATTTTTCATTCTCATTCTTTTCCTTCGACATTCGGGAGAACGCCCAATTTAACTACCACGAATATACTTCGCGTTTCAATTTCTCTTCGAAAACACACTCACGTACAAAGCTGAATCGACATCATGCCTAAGAAAGGAGGAAAGAAACATAATAGAAACAAGAATAAAGGAGGAGGTGGTGGTGGCGGCGGAACTAAAGCTCCGGACGTGAAGAATCTCATGTACGTTGCAGGTTTTCGAGATGATCCTGAAATTGCCAATTCTAACACCACTCAAGAAGCCCCGGTCACAATGAGGAGGAACAGCTGCTCTATGGTGAGGGAGCAAACGTTGAAAATACCGCACCTGCAGTAGCAGGCGGATCCGGAACGGAGCCTGCTGCTGCACCTGCAGTCGAAACAACGCGAGAACTCACAACACACGATGAGACTACGTCACAGCCATCTGCAGCGATACCAGAGAAGAACTTGGAGCTTCCGACGCGTCCAAAAGGTGAGTTGTTTGTGCCGTGAGTCTAAGCTTGTGTCCATCATCTCTAACGAAGGATCCCGTCTAGATGCCGATGTACCGCAGTCAATCACACAAGATACGCGTGCCGGCCAACCTAGCTCTACAGCGCCTGTACTTGCGGAAACAACCCGGGCTGAGCAGGGAGGGAAGGACCTGGGTGAGATCGTCCCTGGTGAAGTCGGAGGTCTCGCGACTGCTCGGTCTGTAGACCAGAAAGACTCGGCTGTCAATAAATCAGAGGCTCCTGCTGCTATTCCAACAACAGCTAGTACAGAAAAGAAGCTTAATGATACACCCAAAGAGTATACAGGATCAGGGGTGGCTCCAACGAGCCTCACGGCAGGATTTGCGGGCACAGCGGCTGGAACAGCGGCTCTGCCAGATGACAAATCCGATGAATTCCATCGAGCAATACCACGTGTGTGATTCTTTATGCTTCTTTAATTAATATCAGAAATGTCACTGACCTGTAATAGCTGCAGTTGGGTTTGAAAAATTGAATTTGGCGAAAGATGCTCCGGCCAAACCAACCGCCGAAGAGCCGGCTTCAGCCACTGTCGAGCATCTCGCATCTGCCCCTCTCGTTGCGCCTCACGTCAAGCGAGCCCACGAAGTACCTTCTTTCGTTACCGAAGACCGGGACCAACCATCAAAGAAGCCGCGTGTCGACGAGGCCAGCGAAGCGCAACCGAAATTGGCGATCCCAGGCCGGTTTCCAACACCTTCAGTAGCGGGATCAATAGCCTCTGGAACTGACAGTGCTATTGCAACAGAGACACCGAATCTCAGCCGGGGAGGGACAGTATCAGAAAAACACGATTCAGCGGCTGCTACAGGTATCCAGCCGGCTACAGGTGTCCAAGTTGAAACCAAGGGACCGACTGAGAGGGAAATAACCGCACCAGCGGCTCAGCCTGCCGCGGCGAATACCATCAGTGCGAACAACGAAACAATCTCTAGCGTCGGGTCCGTGGCTGGAGCGCGTTCTACGACTGGTGCTACAATCGGATCTGAGAGCCGAGGGGACGCCAGAGCTGTAGTTGAACCACCATCTCGAGACACAACGTCTGCGAAGGAACCCGGAATTCCGGAAACTACTCAGCGACTCGATAGACCCGCGAAAGCTGCCGATCAAGCAGCAGAACAGAAAGCAGCGGGATCTCTCCAGCAGAAACCGGAAGAACCCATACAGAAGCCGGCAGCAGCGGCACAGAAACCGCCGACCCTTGAACAACAACAGCAGCAGCCTTCTTCTGCGGCTCGGCCGGATGCGTCCAAACCAGTCGAAGAGACTAGCCGACCGAAAGAGACCAAAAAGGGAGGGTTTCTGGCATGGATCAAGCGGAAGTTCAAGGGAGAAAAGACGCCTGCAGCAGCACCGTCGAATGGAAATGGTCAATGATCATAATTAATTACCTAGGTACGCCGTCAGGGAGAGGAGTTAAGACGATGCTTGTTTCTCTGTTCTGTGGGGCAGCCATGGGCTTACCCCTCGTTACTGTATCGTACTGTATTTGTATTGATAGTTGCTGTGTATGATACCTGGATAAGTTAGGGTTATCTTCAGAGTCTGCAAATTGTATTCTGCCATTCAAAAAGATGGAAAATAAGAAGAATAATAATTAATTCTGTATACTCTCATTGTATATATATTCCTGGATCAAGAGTACTATCGTGGTAGATCGTGAGCAAACTATCAGGCGAGGTACTTCGAACGGAATAACAAGACGAAGTAAACAGTACAATACAGTACCATCAATACAGATCGTCGAGGCTAAGCTTTTTGACGCTGCAAGATGCGTGTCTAGTCTCGACTATAGGACTATTTTCTTTCGAAACCCACAGCAGTTGCATATTCTTATTACATTGGAGCGTAGCAGTGGCTCGCACGCACATCTTATTGCGAGTGTTTCTCAACTGAAACAGTCCACGCGTCGGGACAGATAGATCAGAACAGGGGATTGGAAATAGGTGAGAGACTAAAGGAGAAGATCCGTCAGCCACTTGTGTCGGAGGAGGGGGAGCTTAGCCAGGTGGAAGACGATCAATGTAGGCGATTCGACAGGATTGAATTGCACTACTACGCTAGAACGCTAGAAATGAGGAGGGTACGTGGCATAGACTGGGTCCGAGTAGGAATATGAATCATAATCCATGTAGAGGAGAGAATAATGAATGGATATGTTCACTAGCTGTAGTGTATACTGTATGTATTATGGTTGAAGTACCTGGTAATGTACCAAAAAAGTACTTTCCAGGGAAATCTACAAGTGGAGTACCGATACGAAGAGGGGCTGCCGTAACGCCTCTTACAACTGTTCCTGTATTCCCGCACCATTCACACAGTCTTATCGCTGTAATTAACGTAATACACCCGTATTAGCGCTGGTCGATAAGGAGAAACTGACGTGGTTTCACCCCCGCCCTTTTTCCCTTTTCCTCTCCTTCTCCAACCTGCTTTCTCCTGCTCTCATTGATCAATAATCAATCAATCAATCAATCAACTAATGAATCATCCTTCAATGAGGTCGCTAGCTGGAGAACGTGTACATAGCAAAGACCAGACGACCTGCTAAACTGTGACCAACAAAGACTTATACATAAACAACGCAATCCCTCCCCCTCGGCCACTTTCAAGATCCGCTGTTTCCGGACTGTTATCTGAGTAATTGAAAGGGGAAAGAGAAATAACTTACTGAACACTTCACTTCAATTGGTTTACTTCTTTCACAATGGTTCATCTGGCAAGCGTCAAGAAAGACCACGAGGTATCTCAGCCCTCAGCCGACGCTCTTCCCGCTATTGAGACTCTTGATCTCAGCGCCGTCGGAGACGATGACTTCTCGTCAAGTGTCTACGGGACACGCTATGCTGCGACTTCGTTGCCGGCCTTTGAAATGCCCGAGCGGGAAATGCCTCGCGAAGTGGCCTACCGTATGATCAAGGACGATCTGAGTCTTGACGGCAATCCCATGCTGAAGTGTGTATTTCCCTGGTCTTGATGAGAAAGTCCATTTAACACTGTCTAACTGAATCCGATTAGTTTGGCCTCGTTCGTGACTACTTATATGGTTCGTAAGCCTCAGCAATTCCGTCTTGGATTGTCTCTTTTTTTTTTGTCTCGACGTCTGGTCTAATCACGACTGCCATTACAGGAGGAAGAGGCCGAAAAACTCATGACCGAGTCCTTCAGCAAAAACTTCATCGATTACGAGGAGTATCCGCAATCTGCGGATATCCAAAACCGATGCGTAAACATGATTGCTCGACTGTTCAACGCACCTACGGATCCTCACAGCGAAAATGCCATGGGCACCTCGACCATCGGCTCGTCCGAAGCCATTATGTTGGCGACGCTCGCCATGAAGAAACGCTGGCAGAATCGACGCAAGGCTGAGGGTAAGGACTGGACACGGCCTAACCTCATCATGAATAGCGCCGTCCAGGTCTGTTGGGAAAAGGCCGCGCGGTACTTTGACGTCGAGGAAAAATACGTCTATTGCACGGATGACCGCTACGTGATTGATCCTCAGCAGGCTGTGGATCTGGTGGACGAGAATACCATTGGTATCTGCGTCATCCTAGGCACGACCTACACCGGCGAATACGAGGATGCGAAGAGCATCAACGACTTACTGGTCAAGAGGGGCCTCGATGTCCCCATTCACATTGACGCCGCTAGCGGTGGGTTTGTAGCCCCTTTCGTCAATCCAAATCTAGAATGGGATTTCCGACTGGAGAAGGTCGTCTCGATCAATGTCTCTGGTCACAAGTACGGTTTGGTATGGAGAACCCTGGCTGATTTTGATCTCGTCACAAATACCAACTAACTGATTGTCGTAGGTCTATCCTGGTGTGGGCTGGGTTGTATGGCGATCCCCCGAATATTTACCCAAGGAGCTCGTGTTCAACATCAACTATCTGGGAGCCGATCAGGCCAGCTTTACGCTCAACTTCTCCAAGGGAGCGTCTCAGGTCATTGGCCAGTACTACCAGATGATTCGTCTCGGCAAGCACGGATACCGGTCGATCATGCTCAATCTCACGCGCACGGCAGATTACATCTCCACCAAGTTGCAAGAGCTTGGCTTCATTATTATGAGTCAAGGCCGCGGCCACGGGCTGCCGCTGGTCGCATTCCGGCTCAAACCGGACAGCGACAAGTTCTACGACGAGTTTGCCATTGCGCACCATCTCCGCGAGCGCGGCTGGGTGGTACCGGCATACACGATGGCGCCGCACAGCGAGCAACTGAAGCTGATGCGAATCGTGGTGCGCGAGGACTTTAGTATCCCGCGCGCTGACAATCTGATCAACGACATCAAGTTGGCGCTCCAGACCCTGGGCGAAATGGACAAGAGCATGATGGACAGATACCAGCAACACGTCAAGCAGCATGTGGTCAACTCGCACAAGTCCCGTCATAACCATCCCGCATACAAAAAGGAAAAACACTCCCTGCAGGGCAAGCACGGCAAGACTCATGCGATTTGCTGATTGACCCCTACCTGTGTACACCTGCCGAGGTACACTCTGTGCAGATTATAGTAGTATATTTGAATATAAAGATTCCATGAACCCTTGCCAGTCAGATTCGGCTACATGTATGAATGATTAGGTGCAGTATGTATACACAACATTGGAAAATTTCAGCCAGGCCGTATTCATAGCGATATTCACTTGGTGGGGACATCCAACACTGCCACTGGCCCGCGCTACGATATTCTTTTGTTTCATTGCGGCGGACCTGAATCTCTTCCTACTGGCGCATCAATGTGGCCAAATTTATTCGAAACGCAGGATCTAACATGGTCAAGTCGATTATGGAATTGATTGACTTTAGCTTCCGGTCTGATAGGTGAGCAATGATTGCATTTGTACGGGACACGACATGAGCGTCACGTCTTGTAGGGCGCAAAAAGCAGGAAAATTGTAAATATTTTAGTAACTTGACCAACACGACTGCAGCGAGAATTCAATTCTGACTGGTGACTGTCATAGTTGCTGTGACACAACCAGCTGAACAGGCTGAGCTGGGCTGAGCATTGACACTGCATCTACCTCTAGTGTCTAGTACCTGTCAAGCGCTGTCATGTACTGCTATGTACTCAGGACATGTGCAGTCTACTGTGTATGGTGATTAGCTAACCGCCCAGCACATCACATCCCTCGCTTCCTTCTACTACTACCACCACCACCACTACTACTACTACTAGTAAATAACTTTCTAATTTCCTCTCTTCTCTCCTCTACACAATTCTCTTCCATCTACATCTCACAGGGAGAGATCTTTCCATGCCCTCTTTTTTCAGCAAAAAGACCCGCTCTCAGCAGGCCGCGGGCGAGTCTCCATCAAGCTCAGCTTCAGCTTCAGCTTCAACCGTAGCTGGAGCTGTTCCGCCTCCTCCTGCTCTCACCGTTCCTCTTACCGACGATTCGTATCACCTTCTTCATCAACGACCCAACCCGCTTAGCGAATCTTCGGACGACAGATTCAACCTCAACCGTCGCCCATCTGAGCCTTATTCAACCCAGCATTACGGCGTTCCTCACCCCCATTCCCCGCACAGCCCACTTCCAGCTACCACAGAGTCCATCGATTTACGGTACGACCCGCAACAGCAGCAACAACAAAAACAACAACACCAACAACAACAACAGTACCAGCACCAACAACAATTACCGCCAGCACCACTGCAGCCACCTTACCGCCATCCTGCGCACAACCTCCCTAGTCAGGCATCCCTTGATCGACCTTCCATCAGTATAGTCACTGCTGCCACAGATCCGGAACCCGATTCACCCAGTCAGCCGAGTTCTGATCAGATAACGACTGACAACAAATCGTGGACTGCCACCACCACCACCACCTCCACTGCCACCACACAAGGCTCTTCACCCAAGTCGTCGAGTAGCAAACTGCAAAAGAAAAAGAAAGGTCTTTTCAGTCGCGACAGCGCGACCGGCGGTCCTGGGACAAAACAGTCTAGATCACTTACACGTTCGGCCTCGATCAAGCACTCGTTTGGACGCGGAGATAAAGATACCAGCACCATTCTGCCATTGGCAGAGTATGCGTCGACAGCAACTCCCTCTGCGGCAACAACAACAACATCGACAACAGGTATATTGGAACCGCACAGTCCCAGCCGACCGTCCCAACGATTCGAGACCGAGTCATCCTCACGACCCCCAACAGGAGAGGTTCCTCCCAGTCCTAGTCCCGGTTGGCAATATACGTCCTCGTCAAATCGCCTACCGCAGACGCCGCAATCTGCATTTCCGTATTCGTCTCGAGAGTTGACTGGACCGTCGGATAGACACGAATCCAGTCACCATCTGGACCGCCAGCACTGGAGATCGGAGAGTTTGGAGTCAATTGAGAGTCAGGTGAGTCATGTTTTGACTCTTACACTTATTATAAAGCCCCCCCCGCAAGCTCACCATTTATAGACATCGTCACATACCCATTACGACCCTGCCGTTGGTGATATGTCTTCTGCACGGCCATCGGACCCGATGCCGGCTCGCAAGAATTCCTTAGCTGCCCCAAGCGTGACACCGTATGGGCCAAGCGCATCACAGCCGGCGTTCAAGAACTCGTCTCAGCAAAATCTTGCCGATATGCAGGGTCGTGAAACGCCGCCGTCGGCACAGACGAATTCCAAACCACGAGAAGAATTGGAAACTCTTGACATCAAAGCATTGATTCAGCGACATGAAGAATTACGTGTGTTTCTCTTCTTCTTTGTTATCTATGACCCGAGTTGATATTGACACTAACGTGATGCTTTTCCTTGAAAATCCAGAAAACAAATACCAAAAAGTCAAAAGATATTATTTTGAAAAGGATGCACAAGTAACGCATCTCCAAAATACGGTTGCTCATCAAAGAATGGCTGTCTCGCGGACGGTTTTGGACGACAATGAATACACGGCTAGATTCAACCGTCTCGACGGCGCCATCAAGGAACTTGCTTTCTCGGTTCGCAAAGATTGGCGATCGATTCCGGAGTGGCTACATCTATATGTGAACCAAGACGCAGTAGCTACGGGAAGTAAAGAAATGACGGCGGTAGGTCGCGCAGTCATTTCGCGGTGGGTGGTTGATGAGATTTTCAACCGCTATTTCCACCCGGGCTTAGACCGGAGCTTCAGCGAGCGTCTGAAAACTATTGAGTTGAATCTACGCCGTCAACAGGTCCAGGTCTTTAATGACGACGACAAGGAAAATCAGGTTGCTCGCATTTCGAATTGGAGACGCACGACCTTGGATGGTCTGGCAGATCAGCTTCAGTCGAAGACCATGCCGGATAATATGAACCAATTGGCGGAATATCTCGTCGAAAAGCTCTCCGCCGCGCTGCAATGCTCTTTAAAGGAGCCTGCTCCGCCGGAACTTGGGCACATTGCGCGCACTATTGTGGAGAATGCAGTCAACATTGCCGAAAAGATTCCTCAGGAGGCCCGGGATATCGTGGTCGACTACGTTGTCCCCGGCAGTTTCGTATCTGAAGTCAACATGAAAGTCGAAACGGGTCTACCGGCATTGACTCGACCGCTGGCCGAGGGGACGGATTTCGCAGGAGAGACGGCGGACGATAGAATGGAAATTGATAATAAAGATTCTGCAGCTGCAGGAGCGACGTCGCCCTCGTCACCGTCATCGCATCAGCAGCAATCAGATCATCAACAAGGCAAATCTGCAGCTCACATACCACAGAACCGAGATCAACGGAAAAAGTACCCTTTTGGAAGTCTAATAAGCAAAAAGACTGCGTCAGCCGGAAACAATCATTCAACCTCTCAGCCACTGCCGCCGTCTTCTCACGGCCAATCTGGTGAAGGCAATAATAGCAATAATGGAAGAGACGAGTCGACGCAATCGCAGTCTCAATCACAAGAGAAACGAGCTCGAGTTCGAATGGCGACGTTCGCGACGGTGGAGGTTAAAGGGCGAGGACCAAATAATGTCTTGATCCCTGCTACGGTATATACAATAGACCAATGACCGTGACTATTATTTGGTCTTGTATATAGACACACTTTATACTCAATCTCAAATACTCCGATTTCGGCAGATCTTGTTCGTCTTTTGAGGGTGATAGAGTCAAGGATAAATTAATCTTCTTGTATCAATACATAGTAGGAACCTTGATACTCTCGGCATAAGAGTTTCTAAGGTTGGCGGGTCAGTCCGCCACACGTGGACCTGCCCAACTTTAGCTCGGCATCATTGGGTACTTAGCTAGTACTGGTATATCCACTAAGTTACGCTTTTTCCGTACTTTCTTCTTCATTTCTGCCTTTTATATAATTCAGTTCATCCAACAACATCGTCGGACTAGCTGCAGGATCTTTCTCCCGGTCGTTGCGGTGAGCTGCTCGGGCTGGGGCATCGATCGTCGAATTGGTCGTCGGACTGGCAGCACGCAGCCCGCTGTGGGCATACAAGTATACCAAACTGCCCAGGTGCCTTCAGTAGAGCAAATAAAAAAAAAAGATACCTCCTGCTCTGCGTCCGGCGTCCGGCGATTGAAAATGATTCTCCGAGTGATAAATAAAAACCCCGATCGAAAATCTCCGGTCTACTTGAATAAATCAAGTCGTGTGAGAGAGCTCGAAACGATACAGACAAAGCAAGATGCCGCCGTCGCTGCGTATCAGGAGAGTCCTTGTCCTTTCGAGGAGAAATTTTGACCTACGGACTTTCCTCTGGATGATGAAGTATGTGTTATCTCTTAGAAGACCTCGTTTTCTCGACTGTCGGTGGTTGAACGACTAATTTTTATATCCTCACAGGGCAGCACTCCCGGCTACAATCGCACTGGCCATGTATCAGTTAGATTTCGTGGCATCGGAGTTTGCGACTGTGGCGTATCTCATGCCTGTCGCTGCTATGTTCAGTCGCTGCAGCACCTCGCGCGGAAAATTCTTCCATTTTCTCGTCCAGGGCTTGGTCCTGGTCTGTTTCGGCGCAGTCAGTAGTTTATTGATGGTTTACTGCTGCGTGAAAGCGCGCCAACATACCTCCGACCCGACGGCGTTGAAGGATATCGATGTCCAAGAGATTCTCTCAGTGCCGTATAATACCGCTGCATCCGTCGTGGCTGCGGTCTGGCTCTTCTTTCAGACGTACATCGTGAATACGTTACGTGGAGATGATCCAGAACTAGGCATCCCCGTGCAGATGCACTGTATGCTCTTTTTCGTGGCGGCGACAGAAGCTCCCGATTACGTGACTGTGTCCGATGGATTTGCCCTGGTTAAGCACTCGTTGTTGGCCATGTTGTCCGGTATGGGATTGGCAACTTTGACGCATATATTTATTTTCCCGACAACTTGTCGCGACGATGTTCTCGGGCTTATGGGTCGGTATATAGAGGCCCTGCAGGACGCACTTCGAGTGCACGAATCGTACTTCCAGTCCATGGAACAATTGGATATGTTTGTTCGCGTGCAAACCCGAAACGAGACGGAAGAAAAACTATTATATCGCGCAAGAGCAGATGCCGTGAAGAATGCCGCTAGAAACATCACCCGGCTTCATGCGTCGTTGAGTAACGAGCTTCCCTATGCGAAACGCGAGGTTGCTTACGGGAAACCGGGAGTCGGGGAATTTGGATTGCTTTCCCGGCAATTGCGTGCAACTATGGTGCCAATCATAGGTTTGAGTACGGTGGTCGATGTGTTTGATCGCGTAATGGAATGGAATAATTGGACAAAACCGGTTGAAGAAGGTGGGATTGATCTCAAGGAGGACGCAGTACATGCGAGAATGGTGCACGACTGGAATAATATCATGGCATCTGCACATGACCATTTTGCTCAGATCATTGATGTGATGCACGATGGATTGGAACATGTGGCCTTGCGACTGAATCTGGCGAAGAGACGACATCCCAAACAGCATTATAAATCAGCAGCATCAGCAGCAGCAGCAAGAGACGAGGAAGAGCCTGTCTCAACTAGAGTCCAGCCGAACGAGGATGGATTTGCGCAGTACCTAGCCGCCAAATGCGACGCCTTCTATAACGCCAGGCTGATCACGTTGCGTGAATGGTGCGAGCAAAAGGGGTTGGATCTGCCGCACGACTATTTCTCTCGTGCCAGAGCAGATCAACCTATTCAATTACCTGAAAACGTCCCTGAAACTTTGCCTCGAGATCGAGCAGAGAGACAACTGTACATTTTGCTATATGTAGGCATCACGTCCTATATTTCAGCGGAACATTTCCGAGATGAAATGCAAACTGACTTCATGCACAGGTCGAACATATGCTGTATTCATCTGGTGTGGCGATACTTGATCTCGTACGGTTCGCTGATCAACGCGTTTCGAGCGGGAAGTATTCTAGAAAAAGACTCGTCGTTCCTGGCAGTAAGCAATTTCGCAAGTGGTTGAGAACTCTCTACCTTAACCAACAACGCGAGTCCACGGGGGAGGATATTTACCGACGCAATATCGTTCTTGACTTGGGCGAGGCATATCATCGGCGCAAAGACCCTGAACATCTACCCCCAGAGAACATATGGCAGTCAACAGGGGAATGGCTCCGGGTGATTCCCAGTTTTCTGCGCTCCCGTCGCTCACTATACGGCTTTCGCGTGGCGTGTGCTACCACTTCGATTGGGATTATTGCGTATTTGCAAAATTCCCACGCTTTTTTTGTCCGGCAACGCCTGGTATGGGCGATGGTCATGCAGACCATCAGCATGGGCCCCACGGCCGGACAGACTGTGTTTAACTTCGTCTTACGAACCAGCGGCACTGTCATTGGCATGGTTGCCGCAATGTTGGTCTGGTATATCCCTGACGGCCATGTGGCGGGTGTGATTGTTCTGTTTTTTGTCTATACTGCCGGCATCTGGTGGATTCCCTTACGGCGGCCCGTCTTGCAACAGGCTGGAATAGTGAGCATGCTGACGACGATTGTGATCATTGCCAGCGAGATGGAGGTAGTGAAACTCGGCGAACAAACTGTTGCTGCCGGTGGGCAACCGTATTATCCCACTTATTTGCTAGCAGTTTACCGGCTTGCGGTGGTCCTGGGTGGGATTGTCGTTGCCTTCGTCTGGACTATCTTTCCGTATCCGATATCCGATCACTCGGAGCTTCGTCGCAATCTCGGGGCGGCCTTGTATCTGTTAGCAAAGTATTTCTCGCTGGTCCACGAGACGCTCATTGCGCGTGCCAGAGGTGACGAGGGTGATATGACACTCAAATCCTCAGCGGGGCGACGACTAGAGAAGGCCCGTCATAGAGCGTACGCAAGCCAGACAAAGGCCATAGATGGGTTGCGCTCGTACGCAGATACAATGAAATGGGAAATTCAAATAGGGGGTCGCTTTCCGAGAAATCAATACGAGGCAATCATGGATTGTATGCAGAAGTGAGTATTCTTATTCCATATGGCTGGCTATTGTGCAATTCCCCCTTGCGTTGAGGAAAGGAAACCTGACAAGATGTCAAGCATTGTGAATCATATCAATCTCGCGGAATATGCTTCCAGAACATTTTCGTCTCCGGCTACGGATCCCCCTACCTCCACTCAAAGTGAATGGTATTCTGACTTCACTAAACTTATGACGACTACCGATACAGCCTCACATCAGGTTACGTCCACTCTAGCTTTGCTATCGGCGAGTATTATGAACGCGCAACCTTTACCGCCTTATTTACAAGCCCCGCATCCGGACGCGCTCAGCGAACGACTCCGAGAAGTCGACGAAGAGATTCTGAATATATGTCACGCAGCTGAACCGGGCTACGCAGCGTTTAGCGTAATGCATCTCGCTCGGAGATGCATCGTTGGAGACCTGGAGCGATTAATTTGGTGCGTCAGCTTTTCCTGCTATTGTATTGCCTTTGAGATAAGAACTAATATGAAGTGATGTTTTTATAGGAATGTAAGGGATTTGGTAGGAGAATTGGATTTTTCGTTCCATGTTATTACTCGAATGACCGAGAAGGATGTTGAAAAGATGGATTAATCATATGCAAATTGTATATAAAATGGTGATACCAAGTACATAAAATTGATATGTTTGACGTGTTTGCATCTCGTATCAAGCGGCGCTGCGGGGAAATGATGCTTATCGGAAATTATTTTCTTTTCCTTCAGCTTATTACCACGATAACCAACTACCGCGGCCGACATCTCTACGACATCACTTTCATTTTCTTTTCTTTTCTTTTTTTTTTTTTTGGAAAATCATCACAATGGGACGAATAGAAGAGCTTCCTGACGATTACGACGAATCCAATCCCACCGTCCAACCTCCCAATACGGAATCTACTTCATCAACAGCTCAGCAACCCAAAACGAGCGCAACGACCGGATCTCTCCCCTCTTCGGATCAAGAGGCTCCCTTTCCTATAATACCAGAGAAAATCAAAAATGACGATCCTTTGGCACCGGAGTTGCCGCCGGCAATGGCATCTATTCGATCGTATACCCCGGACCAATTGGCGGATATGATGAACAAGACGCCGCTGTTCATGACTGATATAGAGAATGCGGGGGACGAAGGTATTCATCATTTTCTTTACCTCTTGGTCCTTTGGACCCGAGTTCTTTCAAACAGAAGAAAATGATACTGAAACTGAACTCGGGCTAATTTTGGCTTTGGCTTGGCGTTGAATAGAAGGCGAAAATGTCATGCTCGATGCGCTACGAGCGCTGCAATACGAAGGCACACGAGGCGAAGTTGCGCTCAGTTTTCGAGAACAAGGCAACGAAGCAGCCAAAGCCAAGAATTGGATAGATGCAAAGGAATTTTATACCAAGGCAATCGCGGTATTGAATGTGCGGCAAGAGGATGATAAATGGGAGAAACCCACCGACTTGCAAAAGGAAGAGAAGATGTTGAAGGAGGCGAGAGAGGCGTGTTATGCGAATAGAGCGTTGTGTAATCTGGAATTGAGTACGTCCCCCCCTTTGTCTCGCCCAAACATAAATACATACGGAGATGTGGGAGTTGACCAGGACTATATTGATGACCACTCGACAGAAAATTACAGATCGACGACTCTCGACTGTGCGCAGGCTCTCAAAGTCAATCCACGGAATGTGAAGGCGTATTACCGCTCGTCTATGGCGTTGTTGGCATTAGACAAACTGGAAGAAGCCACCGATACGGTTTTGCGCGGCCTAGCTATCGACAGTACCAACCAATCCTTACAACAAGTCTCAACCAAAATCGCCGAGCGACAAGCTGTGTTTGACAGGATCGCAGCTCGCAAGCAAAAAGAAGCCGAACTTCAACGCAAAGAAAAACAGCTCTTATCCACCGCGTTGCAGGCGCGACAGATTCGCGTGCGCAAAACAGACGCAAAACCAGATATGGAAGATGCCAAAGTCGCTTTAACGCCGGATCCGTTGTCGCCGGAGAGTACGCTGGTGTTTCCCGTGATGTTTTTATATCCGATGGATGCGCAGACGGATTTTGTCAAGGCCTTTTCGGAAATGGATAGTATTAATGACCATCTTCAATATCTGTTGCCGTTGCCGTGGGATACGAACCACGAGTATCAGACTGCGACAGTGGATTGTTTCATGGAGACGGTGACGGGTGGGTTGATCAAGGCCGGCAAGAAATTGCCATTGTTACAGATCTTATCCGGTGGGAAAGTGGAGGTTGTGGACGATTTGGTGCGGATTATAGTTGTGCCACGACAAAAGACGCAGAAGTTCATCGAGGAGTACAAACAGAAGAAAGGCAAGGCTTGATCGAGCTTATACTATTTTTATTTTTCGATCAGGGTGGCCGATCATAAGCATTTCTTACGAAATGTATGACTATGAGCTTTTACGGAAAGTATGAAAAAAGAAGAATAAGAATCACTGGATTCAATTCATTGAAATGCCCATTCGGGTATGCTCGTGTCAAGCACGGCACAAAGCAAGGGAAACCGGATGGTTCTTTTGACACATTCGGGCGAAAACCTCACTTCAAATCTGGTCAATTATATTAAATACATGAGATGAGGGGCAAACATGGGTCAAATCTAACGGGGTATCATAGGTATCACAGGTATCACAGGCTATTATTGTGGAAAACACGTGGTCAAATCGAGAGACTTTGAGAGACTCGCGAGGCATGCAGAAAACACGATGAAGAATATTCGGAACACCGTTTCAAAATTGTATCACAAGAGTTGGCACCTTAAAAGGTGCATGTATATAGAATAGAAAGTCCCATTCTCCTGGACGTTCATGACGCGTCCGGGAGTAGAGAAAGTTCCAACGTCGTCCCCAATTAAGAACATAAAAATCAGACCAAGTTTGAAATTGACTTGGTCTTCAATCACTGTTCGGTACATTGGTGCCTGAGGTGTAGCCCACGAAGGCCAAGGGCACATATAGATTATGCAGAAGCAGTAGCTGATTTCCGTTCTGCAGTTGTCGAAGGTACATTTGTTGAAGGTGCATTTGTCGAAGGCACCTTTTCCAGGGTCAAGACCATACTCAATTCGTCGTCACGACCAAAGACATCGTCGTGATAATTCCGTTTGGCTTGGCGCCGCAATTCTGGTTCTGAAGTCATACTATCACCATACAACGACAAGGACAACTCGATAGACGACTCCAAGCCGGCTTCGTTGTCTCTATCTCTGATACAAGCTGTCAATTGGCGCCAGTGGTTTTTGTAGCATGTCTTGAGGTTCTTGGCCCATTTGGAGTTTTCTGATGGGGCAGATGAAGAAGAGAACTGGAATTTAGGAGGAGTCATTTTGGTGAGGGATGTAGTTGTTGTTGTCTTCAATTTGGTGATCAAATCGGCTGGTTTTTTGCCTTTGCAGTCCACGTCCGGTTTTGTCTGGGATTCAGCGCCAGGAATGGATGCGGCTTGATGGTGGAAATCTTCAATGAAGCGAGAGACACGAGCCATGTTCACAGAGAAGTAATAAGTCGAAATAACCACGAGAGGGTCTGCGTCGCGAGCTGATTTGCGTTTCTTTGATTGTTGATCTTTGATTTTTTGGATTTGATTTATTTTTATTGTTTTAATACAATGCCTTGGCCAATTTAGCCACTGGCAGTCACGATTTGGGCGTTGAGATGGTGCAAATGGAGGAAGCTCTAGCGGAGACGGTTTGCGGTATCGGTATTAGGAGAGGTCTCGATGTGAAGAGACAAGTGTGAAGAAAGAAAGAGAAAAAGAATCCAAAAGCGTCTTTCTCCATCTCTTTATAGACGTCTCGCTCTAGGCTGCCAGATGTGTCCATTATAATGATGGTGAAGCATCCACGGTTCAGGGTGTAGGCATCAATGTCATTTTGCATGTTTTGAGATGTATCCATGGATGGATCTCGCATCACTTGCTGGATATGCAGCAATGAATGGGCGGACATGGTTCAAGGTTCAAGAGTAAGAATGTTCTCTCAGAAGAGATGCTCGAAATATCCATGTATACATACGGTGATCTTTAAATCCAAGGTTGATGTTTTGAAGCCAAGCAGGCAACAAAATGCGTTGAATGGTTCGCGCAGAAGTGATCGTACTCGACGAGAGGAAAGAATTACATACAGATTACGCAATTGGGAAAGATGGAGATTTTCAATATTCAAACATCCAATTTATTGTATAATATTCGTGTGATTTTGAAGGCTGGTGCTGTCTCTTAGGTAGTATTCATGTATTTCAGGGGCTAGATACCTAGGTATAGCGGACTTATTGATAATCTCCGGGAGCAGTTTTCTATGCAGTACCTAGGTATCCGTGACTGCAATTGGCGCAATTGAAATATGAAGAATATATATGATAGTGGAAGAACCCGCCAGGGTCTCTATAAGGCGTGCACTAAGACAAGGATATGAACGTGCGCTCATAAAGTCTAGCCCCATAGCAATTGAGTTTGAATGACTTGGAGTATAAATGTATCCAGCGTAAAAACTCCCATACAGATACTTCTGGTTCCAAGGTTCGTGCTAGGCAAAAGGAAGGCAACAAGGCTGCCACTTGTGGTGCCTGGCAGCATCCGTGGAACTCGTTTGTTGCCTAGTCTTTTCGAGACCTTATTTCAACAGATCCCACGGTTATTCTCTCAACGAGATACTTACAGTATGGTCGAGTCTAAAAAAAGAATCAACCAGCAAATGCAAATGAAATGAAACAAATCAATAGGTTAACAATGTTCATCCCCTGACAAGACCGAGAATGCATCCCGACCCGAAAAACGTCAGCCGGAGTTTAAGTCATTCAGGACAACGCTCTAGGCATGAAGCTGCTAGAGTGACAGTTACTGCTTGACTTGACTTAATATTTACATAGTATATATCCAAGCTCAAAATGTATAGATTCAAAATGTATAGATTCAAGATGTAGGGTTAGTTCTTGTTGAATATGTCTATAAGTAGTTAGTCCAACAAGATGTCAAGCACGATTAGATAATGCGAGTGGAGCCTGGGGCAGACGCCGGTGGTGGCCTGGGCTACTTGGCATGCAGTGTAGCAACCAATCAGAGTGTCTGTATGCTGACTAGTGCCGACGCCGCCTCCAGCCAGCATTGGAACTGCCCAAAACAGTTTAGCTCCGGCAGAATGTGTTCTTTTTTCCCTTTTTTCCCGCTCTGCCTTTCTCTCTTTTTTCTCCCTCTCCGACTCTCTCTCTCTCTCTCTCTAATAATAACAATCATTGATTCTGGCTTCTCTCTCCCTCGCTCATCCTCGTCGCCCTGTGTCACCGTTCCCACACTTCACAAACTAACTAGTGCGTCTCGTCTTTCTTCCTCGAATCAAATGATAAAACAATAGTCAGATCCATCGTTCAGATTCGCGCATCCTTGCTCGGTGACTGCCCACCAATCATTCCTTAATCTCTCGCTCTTCCACTTCTTCAGCATTCATATCTCAATCAATTCGATCTACCTTCATCCAGCCCTAATCCTCAAGAACTGAGTCAGTCATTCGATCAGACATCCAGCCAGCCACTCAGTCAGATTGCTGTTCTTCCGATCCATCGTGTCACTCGTGTCACTTGTGTCTGTCTCTTTGTGGCACCGTGCCGCACAGCCTCTCTCTCTCTGATCGCTTTTCTGACCTGTGCTGGTGCCTGACTTTGTACCTTTTCTTTTTACTACTATTTTTATTCTTTTCACCCCATCCAATATCCACATCCACCAATATCCAATATCCAAACAGCCACTTGGTCATAGCACAATTCAAGTACCTGACTGTACCGTGTCCTTGGCACTCTACTCCTGCTCCTACTACTCCTACTCCCCTGGTCCTGGTTCCTGATTTGCCCCATTCGTGAATTCCCCGAAAGCAAATCAAGTGGCCCGTTCCCACACACTCGCAATATCAATCAATCTCCTGCGACCACCACCATACTAGCAGCCATCTGACCCTCAAGGGCGGCCAGTCGTTATCCTCGGGTCGATTGTTACTCCTCAACACGGTAATTTATTGCAAGCTGGTTATTACCTGGCTAGTGCCTGATCGTCTTGCTTACCTACCGCCGCAATGAACCCAAATCCCGCGGGCTATCCAACATCCATGCAGCAACATGTTAATCCCATGTTGGCTGCCACGGCAGGGTACCCTGTCCAAGCGGGAAACCCAAACGGCCAGCAATTTCCTTACTATGCTGCAAATCCAATGGCCGCCTATCCTCCGCAGATGCAACAGCAGCAACCCACGCAGCCCCGTCCCGGGCAGATGCCGCAGCATGCTTTCAATCCTATGCAGATGCAAACCTCTGGACCGAACGGAGCAACCATGATGCCCGCTCACATGCTCGGTAAGTCATAAATCTTAGTTGCCTTGTGTTGTTTTATCATTTCGGTTTGTTGCGTGCTATCTGGTGCTTTCCGACGGATGTATGTGGATCATGCTAGCATCGCCGTTGTGTTGCATCCATGTACACGTACGTGATCATGCGTTTTTCAGCTTCCGGACCCTGCTTTCTTGGAGGTTGCCCTTCTTATTGGACGAGCTCTGCACATGGTCGATGTCTTGGGCTCGAGGACGCTGTACACAACAAAGTTGGCATGGTGTATCCAGTGATCCACTAATCCAGACAATCGACGGCGGCGCTGTGTTTGCTTGCATCCCGCGAGTCCACTGTATCCCCACTCAATGCCTCGTGGCTTTAGTCTCACAAATGCACACTAACACCTCTCTCTCCACCTGTAGCTCCGCATGCTAATATGGCCTACTCTTCGCCCTCCCCTTACCATCCGCATTCAGTTCCGACCACCTCTGCATCTCCGTCGCACTCTCAAAGCCCGGTTCCCACGGCAGCCGTTTCCATGTCGGTGCCACCACAAAATATGCCGGCCGCTACCAACCAGGCAATGTTGCTTGCGCAGCAGCAGCAACATCAGCAACAACTGCAAATGCATTTGAAGCAGCAGCAGCAGCAGCAGCAACAACAACAACAACAACAACAACAACAACAACAACAACACCACCAACAACAACAGCAGCAACAGCAACAGCAACACCACCAACAGCAACAGCAGCAGCAGCAAGCTCAATCTCAGCTCCAACACCCGCCAATGCAACAACAACAACAACAACAACAGAGACCTACCCCTACAAATCAGTCCCCTGGACAACAGCCTCAACAAAATCAGCAAGCTCAAGCCCAACAGGTTGCTCCTCCTTCTCCTGCGACGGCTGCCAAAGAACGAGCCCGAGTGACTGCTTTATTGGAAGTCAACTCGGCGCTCCTACAGGAGCTACTGAGTCTACAAGCCTCGGGCAAAGCAGGTGGCGCCCCTCAAGGGACCACCGCTACAACGCCCGAACAACAGTCTGCGTCGCCAAATTCCGCAACCGAGCCCGCAGGCGCTGCAAGTGATACCCCACGGAAACCTAGCCCTGAATATTTGGAATGCCTGAAGCGCCTACAAAGCAACCTAGTTTACCTTGCTTCCGTCACAGACCGCAACAAGAAACCAGTATCGCCTGCCCCAGCCATCCTTTCCCCTCCGCCACATATGGAAAGCCTAAATGAAAAGTACTCGCATTTGAAGGAACTTTTCGCAGGCGTTCCACGGCCTGTGGTAGCACCGCAGCAAAAACCTGGCCAATCGGGTATGCCCGCGGAGCAGGCCGTGTGATGCGACAATCAGCAACGATACATTTCTCAAGGTTCAAGTCATGTCGCTAGCCGACTGGAAGTGGCGCCCCAAGAATTGATACAGTTCTTGGAAGAACGAGGCACTTTCAATTTGCACCAGTGGTTCTGGCGCCCCCACCCGTACGTCCAGCCGTATCAACTCGGCGCAATTGCCCAGAAGCAAGTTCTGAAGCACAGCTGGTTGTTCTGAGTGTATATTGAAGTCCTGGTCGGGCGTACTGAAGACATCCAGTGGTGTGTACCAGGGATTCGCTAATCTTCACCTAATTTTGAAGACTATCTGAACTTTATAGGGATTCCTGTTGTCGTGAACAAGGATCAAATTCCAGCTAGCAGGTAGATGAACATGATATGGTCTCAGCTTACTCGACAAATTGTTAGCGCTAGTGCAATTGTCTTGAGTCGAGCTAGCTTGTCTCATACAGATTGTTAGTATGTAAACAATATAAGCATGAATATTGATCTCATTAAGAATGACCATAACCTTGTCAAAATCCTTTTAAATTATAGTAGCGTAGCTCAAACACCGAGAACCCAACAAGTTAACTTAGTAATAAGAAGTCCAACTTTGGCTCGGCCTAGAATACGGCTAGTACGCAGCATCCAATCAAAATGCACGATGTAAGGCGGGAGATCATCCTCACTTTTTTCTCTCTCTTCTCTTTTTGACCATACAAACTTGCCGCAACGCTAAGTTAACTTATGTCGCAACTAGCTTCATGGTGGCTCCGGTGACCCTGACTCCATTGCTCACGCGCACCCTCCTTCTGCACAAAGTCGAATCCCAAAGTTGCCAAAGTCTGCCAAAGTCTGCAACCTACAGTCATCGTCTTATTGGCATTTCGAACCGGGGGAGCACAGCAGACTCTATCGATCTTTTAACCGGTGTTGTGGTCGGTTGTGGTGGTGGATGTTCGACGTCGTTTCATCGAGAACGACGCGCGTGACGGCGAACGAGAAGAATATCGATAATAGTACTTTACATTCTGGTACTTGTGCTTCTTCAGCTCACGGACTATCTGCTGCAGCTGCAGCAGCTATTGCTGTCGTTACTGCTACTGCATTAGTGTCGTCCTTCAGAGCTTCCAGGTTGGGATTGGGAATCAGAACTGGTGTTGACTACTACTCCGCCTTTACGAGTCGGGGGTCAGGTCACAAGCTTGCGAGAGCTGCGCATTCAGGGTTTGGAGCAGTGACTCAACGAGCCCAGATATCTTTGTTTGAGTTTCCGTGCACCTCTTTATATAGACCGTCAATACCGGCACGATTTCGTGACTCATCGCCCTTGTCCTTTCTGCAACGAGAAATACATACGCGGATATTCTATAATTCATCGTCATCATCGTCGTCATCTTCATCATCACCATCGTCCTCAACGTCGCCAACGTCGTCAACGTCATCCGCACCGCCCACTATGAACGGCGAAGCTCGTCCCAAACGCAAACACAGCCCCGTGGCCACCTCCGACAACCGGCCATCCAAACATCTCAAACCTGAATCCACCGTTCTCACTCCCGGCGACGAAACACCTATCAACGGAACCGTCTACGATGTCGAAAACGGCGAGGACATCACGCCGATAGTCGCGTTGGGCGCATCGCAAGCCGACTCGCCCGAGTGGCAGGCGACAATTGAGTCTGTCGTGAAGAGCGTTGTCTCGATCCATTTTTGTCAAACGTGCTCGTTCGATACGGATCTTTCCATGTGTAGCCAGGCTACGGGTTTTGTGGTGGATGCTAAGAGAGGGTATATCTTGACAAATCGACATGTTGTCTGTGCCGGGCCTTTCTGGGGGTATTGCATTTTTGATAATCATGAAGAGGTGAGTGCTGAAGTCATGCATCCACATATACACATATATGAGAGAGGGAGAGGGAGAGAGAGAGAGAGAGAGAGTAATGCTAACTGTCTAGTGTGACGTTCGCCCCGTCTATCGAGATCCCGTACACGATTTCGGAATTCTCAAATTCGACCCGCAGGCTATCAAATACATGGATATGACGGAGCTGAAACTCAATCCCGACGGAGCGCAAGTCGGCGTCGAGATTCGAGTCGTAGGTAACGACGCGGGTGAAAAATTGAGTATTCTGTCTGGCGTGATCAGTCGGCTCGACCGCAACGCTCCGGAATACGGCGAGGGATACAGCGATTTCAACACAAATTACATCCAAGCGGCGGCTGCCGCCAGTGGTGGAAGTTCCGGTAGTCCAGTCGTGAATATAGCGGGACACGTGGTTGCGCTGCAAGCTGGTGGTCGTGCAGACGGTGCTGCTACAGATTATTTCTTACCTCTCGGCCGTCCACTTCGTGCGTTGCAGTGCATTCAGCGTGGTGAGCCCGTGACGCGCGGCACGATCCAGACGCAGTGGATGATCAAGCCGTTTGACGAATGTCGACGTCTCGGTCTGACTCCCGAATGGGAAGCGTGCGTCCGCAAGATGGCGCCCAAGGAGACTGGGATGTTGGTTGCTGAGATTGTTCTACCAGAAGGTCCTGCGGACGGTAAATTGCAAGAGGGAGACGTCTTGTTGAAGGTGAACGGAGAATTACTCACCCAGTTTGTGCGATTGGACGATATCCTCGATTCCAACGTTGGTCAGTCAATTCGGCTCTTAATTCAGCGTGGCGGCGAAGACCTGCAAGTCGACTGCACCGTGGGCGATTTACACGCGATAACTCCGGACCGCTTCGTGAGTGTGGCCGGGGGAACTTTCCATGATCTGTCGTATCAGCAAGCTCGTCTTTATGCCATTGCATGCCGTGGTGTGTACGTGTGCGAGGCCGCTGGATCATTCAAAATCGAAAACACTTTATCAGGCTGGATCATCGATACGGTAGACCAGCGACCTACTCGGAACTTGCAAGAATTCATCGACGTAATGAAGACAATCCCAGATCGCGCAAAGATTGTCGTTTCGTACCGACATATCCGGGACCTTCATACCCGCGGCACAAGTATCATCTATCTCGATCGTCATTGGCATCCCAAAATGTCTCTTGCAGTGCGCAACGACGAGACTGGGTTGTGGGATTTTTCAGAAATCGCGGGCCCTTTACCTGCCGAAGCTCCCGTGGCCCGCAAAGCAGATTTTATCCAGTTGGATGGAATCAGTCAAAAGGCCGCCGCGGAAATTGTTCGCAGCTTTGTTCGTGTATCCTGTACCATGCCTTTGAAATTAGATGGATTCCCGCAGGCCAAGAAAACCGGCTACGGACTGGTGATCGATGCAGAGAAGGGTCTTGTTGTGGTCTCGAGAGCTATTGTTCCATATGATTTGTGTGACATCAACATCACGGTCGCAGATTCGATCATCGTCACTGGGAAAGTCATCTTCATGCATCCACTTCACAACTATACTATTGTGCAGTACGATCCGAGTCTTGTCCAGGCTCCCGTACGGAGTGCACGACTGGGGACAGAAAACATCAAACAGGGCCAAGACACGATCTTTGTAGGATTCAATCAAAATCTGCGTATCGTCGTTGCCAAAACCACCGTGACCGATATCACTACCGTGGCCATTCCAGCCAATGCTTCGGCGCCCCGATACCGAGCTATCAATCTGGATGCCATCACGGTGGACACGGGGCTGAGCAGTCAATGCACAAACGGCGTTCTTTTACGCGAAGACGGCGTCGTTCAGGCTCTGTGGCTGAATTATCTGGGCGAACGGACGGGTAATTCTCACAAGGACGTTGAATATCATCTTGGTTTGGCTACACCGTCTCTCCTGCCCATCATCTCCAAGATCCAACAAGGCGAAATCCCGAAGTTGCGGATTTTGAACATGGAAAGCTACGTCATTCAGATGAGTCAGGCTCGTATTATGGGTGTATCCGAGGAATGGATTGAGCGAGTCGCCGAAGCTAATCCTTCGCGCCATCAGCTTTTCATGGTTAGGAAACTAGACAGTCCGCCTCCTTCGTTTACACACGCGGGCGACTCGTTTCAGGAAGGAGATATTATTCTCACTCTAAATGGGAAACTGATCACAAAGGTCTCGGAATTTGACATCATGTACGACAACGAGGTTCTGGATGTGCTGATCGTTCGAAATCGAGAGGAAAAACATCTTCGTATCCATACTGTGCCAACAGAAGATTTGGAGACGGATCGTGCGGTGGTTTTCTGTGGAGCAGTCTTGCAGAAACCTCATCACGCTGTGCGTCAGCAAATCTCAAAGCTACACAGTGAGATTTACATTAGTGCGAGAGTACGTCCTCTTCCCGTACCTCTTCTTTCCTTTTTGTCTACATTGAATTGAGTAATTTGACTAATTTCTGTTTAGAGCCGTGGCTCTCCGGCGTATCAATACGGATTATCGCCTACGAATTTCATCACCGCCGTCAATGGCGTGCAGACCCATGACTTGGACAGTTTTGTGCGCGAAGTCAAGAAGATTCCGGACAATACTTACTTTCGTCTTCGGGCCGTTACCTTTGATAACGTGCCGTGGGTGGTGACCATGAAAAAGAACGATCATTACGTGAGTATTCAGTCTTCTTCCTTGTCTTTGATCTCGTGTCTAATACAAAAATGTGAGGTTTCATAGTTCGCCATGTCTGAGTATGTGAAAGATGTCTCAGCACCGGCAGGGTGGAAAGTCATCAATTATCCCAAAAAGGATGAAGCGTCTGCAGATCAGGGAAATCTCACGGCCGACGCAATGGACGAAGGAGTTGAAGATGGTGTGAGCGATGCTGAGCCTGATAATTAGAAGCATCATGGAAATGTACAAAAGACTCCAGAACTTCGTGTACTTATAGATGTAATATCGAATATCAATTATATGTAATTGACCTTGAGTAAATTGCACCAACCCACTTCCTTTCATTCGTAATCTTTACTGTCAGCTGTACTTCGCACCTATACAGATACGAGCAACTGCATATTGTCTTTTAAAGTGATCCATCTAACTGTTTGAAGTCCTTGAATTAGGGCTAAAATTCTCAGGTGACCTGTATGTTCTCAGGGTTAGGGTCGAAAATCCGGCCCCGCCAGTCGCGTCTTCCTCGTCGCGTCTCCTTTTTTCCGCGTTCACTTTATCCCACTTCGGCCTTTTCATCAGATTTCACCATTTGGTCAATATACGATAATTGAACCTGTCAAGGAATCTTGCAGTCGCTGACAGTACTCTCTGCTTTGTTTATATTATAATCTCTTCAAATAGTCACCATGACTACTCCGCACGAGGAACACCAGTATCTAGATCTAATTCGAGAAATTCTCGCGCACGGCGAGCGTCGACCAGATCGGTACGTTTTTGTTACTTCAATAAACTATGGATAATGCATATCCTACAAGCTAACAACCGCTTAGTACAGGGACAGGAACAGTCTCCATATTCGCGCCGCGACCCTTTAAATTCCAGCTCAACGACAACGGGCGCCCAATTCTCCCTCTACTTACCACAAAACGAGTTTTTCTGCGAGCTGTCATCGCCGAGCTACTCTGGTTCATTGAAGGTAATACATCTTCTACCGCGCTAAGCGACATCGGCGTCAAGATCTGGGATGGCAATGGGTCGCGCGAATTCCTCGATAACCTGGGATTGACGCATCGTGAAGTGGGCGATCTGGGACCCGTGTATGGTTTCCAATGGCGGCATTTCGGAGCGGAGTATCAGGATGCAAAGACAGATTATACGGGACAGGGCGTGGATCAGATTGCCGATATCATTCATAAGCTCCGCACAAACCCTTACGATCGTCGAATGATTTTGACTGCATGGAATCCAAAGGATTTGCGTTTAATGGTTCTCCCGCCTTGCCACATGTTTGCGCAGTTTTACGTATCTTTTCCGAACCGCCAGGGACAAACGTCTGAAGAGTCTGAACAGTCGGAGAATGGCGCTTCAGATGAAAAACCTCGAGGTTACCTTCATTGTCAACTGTATCAGAGATCGTGCGACATGGGCCTTGGTGTGCCGTTCAATATTGCCAGTTATGCGCTACTCACACATATGCTAGCACACGTTTGCGATCTCGTACCCGGTAGTCTTACACATGTCATGGGAGATGCGCATGTATATCTTGATCATATTGATGCTCTCAAGGTGCAGCTGGAGCGCGAACCACGCCCATTCCCAGAGCTGGAAATTACACGAGAGAAGGGGGGCAGTATAGACGGTTGGAAAGCGGACCAGTTCGTGGTCAAAGGATACGAGGCTCATAAAGCCATTGCTATGAATATGTCTGTCTAGACTTTAGCGCTTTTGTTTTCTTCTGTTTTTTTTTTTTTTTTTTTTTTTTTT